>OZ026830.1:2038912-2100538 GCA_964023185.1 Macaria liturata
GTGCACGGCGCGTGGGGACACATCATGAGCCCGGTCATGGGCATGGCGCACTGCCTCTCTACGTGTATCTTCAAGGCATGCGCCGACTTGCATGCGCTGTAACACCCGGGGCACTTGAAGAACTGGTTTTTATCTAGTATTATAATTTCTGGCTCAACGCTCGCGCCCGGCAGAGACGTTGAAGGATCGTCTTCTGACAGGTCGATGACGTTTACGTTCTGCGTTTGTGTAGTCGACGCGGGTGTGAGTTGCTCGCTAACATTATCCAGAGAATCTCGCGGTAGTTTTGTAATGGATACTTCATCAGTGACACTACTCCTGGATACATCGCCACTTACTTTTTCTGTAGAGCCGTCATTCATTTCAGTAGCATGAGAGGTGACGGCGGCGGCGGCCGCTTCTGGCGGGGTCTCGTCTTGTTCTGTCTCATCGCTCTCTTCGTCGCTGTCCAAACAGATCACCTCGGAGCTCGAGGAACTCTTCGCCGCTTCTGTCGGTTCTGATTTGACAACAGGCTCTGCTTCTTTTTCTGGTTCATTTAATGTTGTTGCCGCATCAGAAGTAGGTTCCTCCGTTTCAGCGGTAGTGAGTATCGCTTCGAGGGGACTAGGCTCGTCAGTGTCGAGCTCTTCAATATTATCAGCAGGTTCGTCGGATTCTTGTACGGGTGGATATCCAGAACTGTGTTCGGAGCTCATTTCCGTGTTCATCATTGTGTGACCTATAAGCTTCTCTAGATCGATAGACCGTTCAGCTTCCTTCACTGGATTCTGTGTTGGACTGGCGCAGGGAAGCACATCTTCTGTCGGTAAAATGGACTTGCTGAGAATGGCCAGAGGTAACACGCGCTTACCTACATCCTGAAACATGAGAATTATTTTCAAATTAACTTGATGGAAAATCAATTAGAAAACTATAGTGCACAACTGTGCGTTTTAAGATTTTCAGATAGCAAGTTGAAACAGATAAAAACAGTTGTGGTCTTTATCAGAAATTACTTATTCTTCTAGTCGCATTTCCTGATGATTCAAGATTCACGACTTTTCCGAAAAATCGAAAAGAGTTCTTTTGTTGTTCGTTTTATTGGGCAGATACATACGTTGCCGACTTGACACTTTTTATACTAGCGAATATGTCTTCTTGGAGGACCACTAATCCGAGAACATCTGTCTTCCATTAATGAGGAACAGGGCGCGAGGAGGAGGATACACGTATGTATACACACCCGCTGCGTGACGACGCGCATGTAGGCGCTGGGCTGGCGGTGCGGGTGTCGCGCGCTCACGTGCTGCAGCATCTCGTTCTCCGAGCTGGCTCCGTGCACGCACCACGTGCACTGGTACAGCTTGAGGCCGTGCGCGCGCAGGTGCACCACCAGCTCGGCGGCACTGCTCGCCGTCATAGGACACAGCTGAAACAAACGAAAACATTATCAGGCTGATCCCAGAGCTGGCGTCAACATCCCAGGGATTCTAGGGTGCTGGCGCGAGGAGACTAAACACCAGGATATATACACGCTTTATGGAACCGCTCAGCTAGAGAACCGTAGCTGGGTTGGTTAGTAGAATGTCTGCCTCGCCCTCTAGTTCCAAAGGTTCGATTCCCGCACAACACAAAATGTTTGCTTTTTTTATGTATAGTCGGTCATATTGTATAGTGAAATTTCTCGGAATATTAATCATATATCGTACAACAGGGTCGGTCAGATCAGTACAAGTTGGTCAGCACTCAGCAGTGTTAGTGTGAAAGTGGGCTACCTATGTACATATATGTAGATACACTACGGAAGATCAGCTCTGGATGCTTGCATCTAGCATATGCTGTTTTAAAGATGAAACGTATCTGTTTGACACAAGCGTTTGCTTAGTTTGGGGTTAGATGGCGCTGTATGAAATGTCTCGGAATACATAATTTTTAATTTCATTTATTGGACACTCGCACCTAGAATTTTCCACTCTCATATTCTTTGCGATAAATGTTTTTTTTTTAAGTTTCTTTAGCGATCAAATGTGACGAAAATTATTAAAAATAATGTATTATTAAATCTTCTAAGCCACATGATTAAAATATACTTAGATGATGTTCTACCTAGTTCTTTAATAAATAAATAAATTATTATCACATACATTGCATTGGTGCGAGGGGGCGTCAGAGTGTTTCAGCTGCAGATGTTCCACCAACTTCTGAGGTATGTAGGTCTGGAACGCGCAGATGCTTCGATCTGAAACAAACCGAACATTCATTATTTTCAAAGTGTTTAGTACACCTTCATCATAAAACCTACTTGAATAGCCAACAAACCTACTTGAATAGCCATCAAACCGACTTAAATCACATCAACAGTGACACTAATTGACGTTTTGAAAAATAAAACTTTTCAAAACTTCAGTTGAAAAATCCAAGATCTTGTGTGAATTTGTTGGTTTTTTATTTTATGATTTCGTCATATTCATTATAAACAATTACAGTATCTTTTAATGTGATAATATAATATACAGTTGGTGTCCAATGTTAGCCAGGAAAATACAATTATGTGATGGTGACGATACAATCAAAATGTCGGTGTATAATTAATTTATTTTATTATTTATTTATTTATTAATAGTCTGCAAAACAGGCACTAAGCTAAAACACACATAATAAACTTAATGAATGGAAGAAAATAACTAGCACTTAAAGCCCTCTTGACGCAGACCTAACTAACGATTTTAAGATAATTACTTACAAAATAAATACACATATTACATGCTACTTTAAACAATTAAGAAAATAAAAATTACATAAATAAAGAGTACACAATACATATTATTATAATTACATATCTGAGCTTTTAAAAAACAAACATAACAAAATAGTAAAAATAACATTCTGAGTTTTATTTTAACATTTATATGTAAGGAGCAAGGTGTAGGCAGGTATTGTATTAATTTTAGGCAATAACAGGAATATGTACGTACGTATATGTACCGTGTTATTTTTAGTTCAGATTTCCAGAGTGTGCTTCAATTTGATTGGCATTAAAAGTGCACTAGAAGGTTCTCTATTCGTATCTATGGTCTATCGGTACATCTATGTTATGGTCGTCAAGTACAAAACTAAAAACTACCTACTACAAATGGCGCCCTCTGTATGATCATCGCATCTTTTACAATCCTTAAAGGAGGGCTGCCTTGTATATATAACAAAGTCCGCAATAACACTGATATATTAATTTGAGATTCGTACCCAACACAAATGTATAGTTAACATGTTTTTTTAATCTTTTCAAGTTTCTGGTATCTAGATTGTACCTATTATTTACGTTGTCATAAATAATCTTTTATTGACTGGAAAGGTTTTATTCTATGTAGGTAGGCGTCCTTTATAAATAATCCATAATATGTCCATTTTCCTATGTTCGTGGCGCCTCATCGCGCTGTCACATCCGCAATTTGCGTATGCATGGAGATACATCACTAAATATCTGCATATGTAGATAGACTGATAATATTTCATTGCAACACACACAAGAAATAGAACAAATACAACAGAAAACATTGCTACGACAGATCTCTTCTAGGGAACCATTAGATGAATAAGGACGCGGTCTTCTTTATATCTCTCTATATGTCTATCGTCCATGTCAGTTCAGTTTTTAATTACGATTATTGTGTTGAAATTTGAATAAAAATTACCTTGATTACAAATGTAGAGCTGTACGGCGATGTCTCGAGGGAGCATAGTAGAGCTCTGCCCCGGGGCGGGCGGCGGCACGGGCGCGGTGCTCCGCAGCACAGCCTGCAGGGGCGGAGCGCCCGCGTGCGCCGCGCGGTAGTGTGCGTGCACCAGCTGCGGCGCCGCCGCGCGGTAGAAGCACGCCGGGCAGCAGTACTGGCACGGCGCGTGCTCTTTGAACACGTGCATGACGAGGTCGATCCCGTTGTCAGTCGCGTCGTAGTTGCAGTACGAGCACTGCAGCGCCCCCTCGCCGCCGACCCGCTGGTGAGCGCTGGCGTGCATCAGGGCTTCGTCCACAGAGTCCGCAGTGAACGAACAGAACCGGCCCGCGCACTTGAACACTCGCACGAGACTCTCCTTGGACATCATCGCGTCTAATACTACTCGGTGTTTCTTCAACATCACTTCAGCTTGGGCTTCTTCGTACCGGAACGGTTTCTCTACTATTGTCGCCGGGGCAGCCGTACCCGGGGACGCCAGGCTCTCTGACGTAGGCGCCATCTCGTTTCCGAGACTCACCACACGATCAATCCTGGGAAAAGCTAGAGGCGATCTTCTGTCGAGAGGCGTGTCGGTTTGACTCACGACTCGGTCTCGGCTCAGTAACTCTGCCAAAGGACGCACAGCGATATACGAAGGAGACGCCGTTCTCTCGGCCGGTGGAGTCGCTACACGCGCAGGGATGACCGCTGAAACCGCTGAAACTACCGCAGCGTCCGCCACCGCAGGAACGTTAACTGCCATATTCATTATCTCCCTCGAGCTTTCAGGGACTTTCTCCACTACGGGAAAATCATCTATGTGCTTATCCAGAAAGTGTGTCAAGCAATCTCTGAAATCAGATTGGACACCTTGCAGGGTGACTAACACTTTACAAATACAACAGTAGCCATCCCATTTCTCTAAATGTTTCGATTGAATATGTTTCTTCATGGAGATCAAGAGCGATGTCTTGTAGTGACCATCTTTTCCATTTATGCAGCAAACGTATTCTTTTGCGCCGGTTTTTGTGTAATTTAGTTTGAAATGAGCGTAATCCATGATTGCGTCAGATCTTTGGCTCGGCGGCTCCTCGGGTACCGGCGGAGTAGGGACCTCCATTTCTGTGGCGGGTGTATCATCCAAGTGGGAACTCTCTTCGCCAGCATCGGCTTCTTGTTCCATTTTCACATCACTTTCGTCGTTTTGAAAATAAAGTTTTTCGCTGATTTTTTCAGTTTTAACTTCCTGTATTGGGACTTCGCTTTCTGTATCTTCGTTGCTCTTTGACAGAGTTGGAGGTATGTCACATTCACTGCTGAGTATAGTGCTAGTCTCCGAGACGTCCGTGCTGTCATCGTGGGTATCACTGGTATTTACAGCGCTGTGATTAGAACGTAAACTACGATTTACTTTTGCCTTCGACTTGGCGCGTTTCAGCATAGCCTTCATAGCTTTATTTGTCATCACAGCCAAATTGATATTAAAAACTTCCGTCTCATCTCTGTGCTGTTCGATAACGTGGGTGTTCAAATTATTCAAAGATATTTGCGTAAAATTACATTTCTTACAAATATATCCAAACAGTTGGCGCTCTGTAGGAGGTGGTGGAATATCTAGGTTGAAAGGACAGGGCGTAATATTTAAGCACTCTGGGCACAAATGTTTGAATTCACCCGTGTGATTGGTGACAACGTGCCAAAAGAACGTTTCTAGCACATTGGAACCGTTAGAAAATTCTTTATGACAAAACCGACATACGTATTTGTCTGTAGACACTTTTCTGAGATCAGGATAGTCATCCTCTTCGCATTGTTTAATAGCTAGTTTAGCAGTCTTTTGATCCAATCGCGACAGAGGAATTTCAGTGTGCGGATGCTCTTCCTTAAAATGTTTAACAATGTCTTTACCTTTAAACACGCACAAGCGACAATCATATGTCGTAACGCCTTTTTGAAAGCAATACGATTTGTCAACAAAACAATCTAGGTCAGGTATATTAGGTTTTTGAGGCTGCGTTGGAATAGAATCCAGTTTTACAGTGTCTTGTATTTTTTCCTTCTTTTTTCTAGGTTTAATTATTCCTGATTTCCATCGACCGGCACTGCGGCGTTTGCGTTTAGGTTTATTTTTCGCCTCTGCAGCTAGCGCTTCACTACTGCCGAAACTTTGCGAAGACGCCAATGAGCTGGTTTCAGAGTCAGAGCTATCGCTCTCACTATCTTTTGTAGTGTTCGTGTCGGCAATAGAATCAGTATCAAACTCGTACGGATCAGTTCCTTCATATCTTGTTTTTGATTTGGGGCCAGGTTTATGTTTCGGAGTAGTTTTGGATTTCACTGACAATTTCGCCTCATTCATGGACTCTGATTTTTTAACCGTTTGTACTTTTGGTTTAGGTCCAGGTTTTTTTCTAATTTTAACCGCTTGATCCTGATTTTGTACACTCTTTGTATTGTGTGTCTTTTCTAAAACAATAGCTTCAGGATCGTTGCTACCTTTTTCATTAACCATTTTTGCCAAGCGACACATCCTTATACCTGTAGCATTTAATATGTCATCACTCATAAACATTTCTTTGATGTCCTCTTGCAGCTTCTGTAATTCGCCTCTCTTTTTGACACCAGTTTTAGCAGACGCTCGAGTTGTTCGTTTGATAAGCTTTTTCTTTAGCGTTGGTTTATTTTTACCAGACGTCTTCGTCCCTTTTCCCTTTCGGGTGCCTTTTTTAAGTAAAGGTTCATCATCTTCACTAGATTGATTCCTGTCACTCATATCTTGCGTTTCTTTAGTTGTTTCACTTAGTTCTTTATTCATGGTTATTTTTGAAGACGCCAGTTCTTTGCTGATATCTGAAGATTCTGATTTGTTTTGACTTTCATACGCCGATGTTGTTTCATTAGTTGTATCACGCGTATGTTTAATATCAGACTCAATTTCTACGCCATCTGTGCTTGCGTTAATAGTCTTTTTTGTAATATCAATTTTGTCTAAATCTGACAAAATATTGATATTACTATCGTTGTTTTCAGTGCTGCATTCTAAAAGTGTTTTGTTAGAATTTTGTGACAAACCTTTTTCATTTATATTATCTGGCAGACTTTTTTCTCCAGTTTCATCAGATTTTGCATCGATTACAGCTTTGTTATGGATACTCTTAACATCATCTTTTTCTTTTTGCCTATCTTTATCTATTTGACTATTATCGTCTTCATCATCCGAGGCTATTTGGCTCAACATCTCTAGTTTCTTTTTAATTTTCTCATTATCATTATTCGTTTGTTCACCTAACATTGATAACAACTCCTTTATTTTAGTTTTATCTTGTAAAATTGATAGTAAATTTCCAATTTGATTGAATGATTGGTTAGTATTTTGTTTTTGCGAATCTCTGCTCAAAGTTTCAGTGTTTTCGCCAGTAGATGTAACATCAGAACTTAGTTCATCATTAGTACTATCAGGTAATGGTTTACCCGATATAATTTTAATTGTACTATCTGGGACAGATTGGTCGTCATTAGCCACGTTTTGTATATTTGACGACTTCTCAGATAATGAATCAATTTCTGTGGTAGATACACTGTTATCATTCACTTTTAATGCGGGGTCTATATTATGAGAAATATCGGGCTCATTTCCGGATTTCTCAATAGCAGTAGATTCTTCGTCATTTTTATCAGAAATTTCAACATCCTTAGGAACACTCTGCGCATCGTTTTGTAGATATAAGTCTGAATGAGCATTTCGTTTGTCAATTTCAGCTGTTATATTGATAGACAATACATGGTTTAAATTGATACCTTTATTACTTTCATTTAAATCTTTTTCTATAACCTCAGAGATATCACCTAACCTGTTCTCGGAGCTGTCTACAGTATCAAATATTTGGTCTATTTCATCAGTGAAACTTTCGTTTGAAACTTTTGAAACATTAAGATCGTGGTCAAGATCAGCAATCAGATCATTTATGTTGTCTATGATTGGATCTGATGGCATATTGTCAGAAAAGATATCGTCCATTGAAGCTACTGTTCTTACGGAATCTCTGATTGGTAGTCCGCGATCGGTTTTTGAACTAGAGGTTTCCGTGGCTCTTTTTGACGGAGATGATAGCGATGAGTTACACTTTATAGCAGATTTATCTTTTTCTTCATTATCAAGGTCAGAATCCGAGTCGTGAATAACTGGTTTTTTGTTTTTTCTACTTCTAGGAACAAAATCTTCATCTTCAAGTATGTCTTTGATTTCAGACTTTTTCCGAGATCTTGTTACTCTTCCTTGAACAACATGACCTTTATCTGAATCCATTATTTCAGCATTTGTAATTTTAGGTTTTACAGTAATTTCAGATTCGACGGGTTTGGAGGTTGCTTTAGATTTTGTGTCATTTACCATTTGGTTTTCAATAAGATCAGATTTTTTACCTATATCAACGCACGATTTGTCTGTCATCTTTTCCTCCGGTTTGCTTTGGACTTCAGGCTCTGGTTCCGGCACCGGTTCCGGGCGTTTAATTTTTGGAATTTTGTAATTTTTTACGCCGAAGCCAGCCCCCATTATTTGCCCCTTGGCTATATTATCATTAGAATACACAATTCCCGTTTTCTTATGATAGTGCTGACCAGCCCGCCTGTCAATTTTATATTTGCTTTTATACTCCTCTTTTTGTTCTTTTTGCATTCTTGGATCTCGATAATTCTTTCTGGGAGAATACTGATGCTTATTTTTATCAAAAGTTCGGTCACATTGTAACGGATTGAAATCGCCTTTTTTGGACGAGGTGGTTTGATTAGTAGAGAATTTAGGAGACGTTTTGGTAGACTCATCATTTTTTATTAGTATTCGGGATTTAAAAGCTTCAAAATCAGCCTTTATTTCTTGTAGTGTTCGCGCCCGTGAGGTATTCTTTAACTCTCTTCCTACACTGCTAGCTCGTTTAAACCTTTCTTTTATATTCATATTACTACTAGCATTTATTAAGGGTACTGGAGTACGACCAACGCTATTTTCTCGATCAAATGAACGGCCAACACTGGCTGCTCTCTGTCGTCTAGCATTAAATGAGTTCTCAATAATGTTTGTAGATTTTTGGAAGGTAGATTTAACACTTGTGTTAATTGTAAAATGTTTGCCAGTACCGGATTCAAATGAGATATTGTCTTTTCTTTCGTTGCTTCTACCGACACTAGTAGCTCGCACTGACGATCGCGATCTGTTTTCATATTCACAGACGTTCGATGTCCGGCTGGCACTTTTTTCTCTTTGATTATGTCTTGTGGAGTTACGGTCATCATTGTGGTGAGAGTAGCGGTCACTAAAGCGACTCTGGCGATTAGAACGATAGCGACTACTTTCATAATCATAGGTATTCGTACGACCAACACTAGTATCTCTACGATTTCTGTCATACAGTTGTGAGTTGTTATCTGCATAATGTCTGTCACTTCGACCAACACTACGCTCCCTTTCATAATTTCTTGATTTATCAGAACTTGTATATTGTCTACTTGGCGGTTTATAACTCAAATCTTTGCGAGCTCGTTCGTTTGAATAATCTCTGTTTCTTTCGAATTCATTTGGTCTTCTATTGAGTCTGGGATCTTTTGAGTACTGTTGGTTGGAATTAGTCGTACATTCAAGACGCGTATATGAACCACTTTCTGATCGACCAAATTGATGACTGTGTGGTCCGTCATTACGACCAAATGAATGGCTTGGAATGGAAGCATTATCGGGATTTCTCCCAAAACCACTACTTGGAGTAGGCGGGCAATCTGCTCGACCGAATGGATGTACAGGTGTACTAGGGCAATCAGATCTGCCAAAAGGATGACTCGGAGTCATAGGAGCTTCTTGTCTTCCAAAAGTATTGCCAGGAGTAGAAGGGCATTCTGACCACCCAAAAGAAGGTACCGGAGTCACAGGGCAATCGAGTTTGCTGTATGACGTATCTCTTCTGCCCTGAGAGTATTTGTCATGTCTTGTGTGGCTATTGTATTTTTCATAAGTTGATGCATATGAGTCATCAAGCCTAGGTGTACGTGAACCGTCATTTTGGTTAGACATGCCCTTCAGATCACGCATCTCCCAATTAGGTCCACCAGTAGGAATGTTAGAATCCTCCCACCGACTTCGACGGCTTTTCCTTGATTCATGTTTATTCATATCCCAATGGGAGCTCTCCCTTGAGACTGACGATTCTCTGTCACGATTATCATTCGTAGAAAACGATGGAGCGTAGACATGTTTCCGGCTTGATGGTTCATCCAATTCAAATGTCTGATGTGATGGAGTCATCCTTGGATTAGGTGTCATTCGCTGCGGCACACTGGGGGTGTAGGATAGAGTCATGCTCGGTGTCATACCTCCTGCCCTATTAGGTGTCATGTTGGGAGCAGTAGAGACTACATTAGCATATGTCGCTGATCTAGATGTTCTTTCCGGGTTTATTGTGGCGTATGGATTAGGGCTATTAACAACAGGTAAATTTGCATCTCGTCGAATTCTAGGGTCAAAAATCCTTTTTGAATCGTTGACTGGTACAGGTTGTATTCGCTGAATATCACTGTTATTTCTCTCAGAGTCATGAACAGACGCAGGGGTAATTACGTCATTAACCCGGTCCATAACGAGTGAAAGAATAGCCGGCGGTTGTAGTGGTGAGACAGATGGCTGTGACGTTTGTGATATTGCGGATCTCATATCGACATCTGTGTTGGTGTTAACAGTGACATTTTTGACGGGATCAACTGGTATAATGATGGGCGGTGGTGCTGTATCACTGTTATTTAGAGTTTCACAGTCCGGTGATTTCGGGGCCAAATCAGAATATAAACTATTTGTAGAATCAACATAATCATCAGTAAAGTCATCTCCATAGATATCGTCTATGTCATCATCATCATCGTCATCATCAATAGACAACCTTTTAGGGAGCTGGAATCTTTCACACTCTTTGTCGGTTAATTGTAAGCTCTGCTTACTTTTTTCTTTATACAGAAAAATTTTTGGTTTCCTGGGTTTTTGATAGGTGTTAGGAGCTTTTTCTTTATAAGCTTCCAAAGTTATTTTTTTCTTTGGGAATAATATGTCCTGAGCGCTTGCAACCTTAGTTAGCACGTTAGGTTGATGTAAGGGTGGCGTCGTTGTCTCAGCGCCTGGGACTGCAATAGATTCGCTAAGAATTTCATTTTTGAGCGCCTGTAAAATATCTATCTCAGATACGACATTTTCTTTGGCTTTCGGTGGTTCTGTAGATTCATTAAGTAGTGGTATAATTTGAGATTGGTCATGCCGTTCATTTTCTTTCATATCAGATTCTTTACTGCTCACTGTTATGTTTTCAGAATGGACAATATTTTGTTTGGTCACATCTACACTATTTCCTTCAGAAAGAATGCTCACAAGAGTACTTGTAGAAAGAGTTTCACTATCTGTACACACAGTATGTTCCGAACTTTTCTCTTTTTCTTGTGTTTTATCAACACAAGCAGGTAAATCTTTAGAGGCGGTACTAGACGTATCTGTTAAAACGGGTTCTTCTTCTATAGGTTTATAAAAATTTGCTATAAACTTGGGATGTTGCTCTGTGCTATTATGTTTTTCATTGTCCTTCGAACTTTGATTTTCTTCTTGGTTCTTTGAAACTGACTGTACTGAGACATCATCTTGAGTAGTACCGACCATCTGGTTGGACTCACTACTAATTGTCTTAGTATGCATAGCTTGTGGTGGTTCCTGGGTTTCATCATCATCAAGAACTTCAATGTCATCATCTATGTTTATACACTCAGTATATTTTTCAATTTGTATAGTCGATTTTGTAACGACATTTGAAGTGTCATTTTTATTTTTTACGATTTCAGTTTCATTGTCTTGGTTGTTTGGGTTAATAGTTTTTTTGATTGGAGATGAATCAGAGTCCACAGAGATCACATCTTTACTTGTGTCACTTTCTTCCTCGGAGAGGTCGATAACCGGGGGTAGTGAGCAGGTATTCGGAGGAACTGAAAGGGAAATCTGAATTTTGCGTTGCTGCTTATCAGAACCCTCGGTTTTTTTAGTTTCAATATTTGTTTTTTTGTCTTTGTCTACAAATGGCAGGCTTCCATATATGCTGTCTATGGCTTCGCTTTCGCTGTCTGACAATTCCCCTTCTTCTACATCGGTTTTGCTACTTAACTTTTTCTTTGATTTAGACGTTTTATATGATCGCAAAATTAAATTTGATATGTCTTCATTATTTCCGGACTGTTTTAATTCATCCAAAATACTACTTCGTATTTTATAGAAGGTTTCTAGGTCTGCTTCATCATCATTACAATTCAGGATTTTATTTAATATGTTCTCTTCGCTTAGAGTTTTGAGACTTTCATGAGGAACATTTAATGCGATGTTCAAAAACTTTGTTTTATTCTTAGATTTTTTCTTTTCCTTTTTTGAAATGGTCGGTGGTGTAACCAGTCTTGGCGGTGACCGCCTGTTGAATAATTGCTTTTCAGAAGTACATCGTTCAGATGACGACCACCGCTTTGGACTTCCCTCTGGAGACACTAACACTCTCGTATAGTTTCGTTTGTTAGGTGATTTACTTTTGGATCCGCTAGGTGTTACATGTGCCGAATGCATTGGTCGTCTGTGGAAAAGGGCCAGCTCCCTATTTCCTGAATACTTGAATTCGACATCGTCCGCTCTGGCTGTTTCGGTCAAAGTTTCGGCTTCTTGAATTTTAGCTACTGTTTTTAGTTTGTTTCTGACTATTTCAAAGTCCGATTTTCGTTTTGATATTGTTGGCTCTATTTCAGTAACCGCTGATGTGGTAGCAGATTCAGTAGTTTTCTGATCTTGAAACGAATCTCTCTGTAAAACAAAGAAAAAATATGTCAATGCAAATACAATATAATAAATTCTTAATGCATACTTTGTTGCTCTAATTAAATATAGGGATTTACCTGTTGCACCTTAGCATACAAATTTATTAAAACTTGTTCGCATCTCAACAAGTTATCCATTTTCATCCTGAAAACCAATTAATACATTTTTAAGTCCATGGCATTATAGTATGTATGATTCATTATAATATGATCAGCAAAGTTATTAAATGAAGCATTTTAGGGCAATATAATAAGGAGCTGGCAGTTATTACATTGTGTACATAACTTACTAAAAATTAAAAATAAAACAAGTTTTAAATATGGTCTGACCATAAAATTTTGGTATGAGAAGTACCTAATATATTCAATAATTCAACAACTTTTTTGTACTAGGTATGGTTATTATTTCCAGTGATTTTTGTTTAATTTTGAAGTCCCTCCATAATAAAAATAAGAACAATTCACAAGCATCAACAAATGTGTGTTCATTAAATTTATTTTGTAACAGTTTAATGAATGTATGTAACTTTTTCACTCAACTCAACTTTGCAACATTATATATTAACTGGTATTCATAGTAACCTCACGATAAATGTTAGAGGATTCAATTACAAAAAATGCAACAACACGGGATTCCTGCACTGGATCAAGCTTAACAAATAATAGCTGATATTAGGAGCACCTTTGCTTCTTTTCCAGGAGAAGATCTCGCAAAGAGCGTATCTTGTCGAGCTGCGCCTGCCTCGGATTGGCTGCAGTAGATCCAGTGTTCTCCAGCCTTCGGATCATATTCTCTAGGAAAGGGATGTACTTCTTCATCTCCGCAAACTTTTGATCGTATGCGGACGCCATTTTGCTGTCTGTAAAGAAAAAGAAAAATCATTGCGATTTCATTTTAGTAATGTCCTATCTTCTTGTACCTGCGCGTGCGCACCCATTTCGAATAAACTCTATAAAGTACGACGACGCGTTGTGATTGACGAAAATTATCATTTAAATAGCACATTTCAAATTTGGCTAAACGAGTTCGCTAACTCTTTTAATGTCATGGGAGCTTTACGTAAGTATGCAAGCGAACAAACTTTGCGTCTTGTACTTATACGGAGCCTTATGTGAATCCGTTTTGACTTAGGACTGTATTGTTGTTTGGGGAGGAGCTTGTGTTGCTGCTATTATTGAAGTAGAAAGGGCACTGAGAGCGGTACTTACAGTAATATTCAAATTACCTTATCGTTACCCAACAATAGACCTTTACTCTTAATTTAAAATCTTGAACGTCCGACAACTTTACAAAATAAAAGTAACCATAGCGGAAGACAAATGCCACGCCCATTGCTCTCGATTCTCCAAGAAGTTCCCCACGTGCTTTTCAACCTAAAGTCAAAGCAGCGTTCGCAAATCACGCACGATTTAGATTTCCCTATACATAAGTATATACAACATAACGTTGGAAATATGTAACATTCGCGGTACACTATTTAGGGAATGCAAACTTTTCGTGACACAGTAGGTATTTAAACACTCTCTCATATAAGGATACGGAAATTCCGCTCGTAGTTCTTAAGTAGATACAATTTATCTTTTCAGGCTCTTCCTATACCTTTCACCCCCAATTGTTATTACTCTCATACCTACATGCAACACACACATAAACAACTCTTTCAAACCCACATACATACACATATGTACATACACATCACATAAAATGTCTTCAGTACTCACATACCACGCTATTTATTGACTGTACTTACTCATTCTATTTACTTTGTATAACTTTTAACAAATTACTAACCCAGATAAATATTTATAGCTGTATCTGCAACATGTTAACACTTCTTTAACTGTGGTTTCTGCGACACAGGATGTTCCTAGTGCAGAACCCACCGGTGTATCAAAATTGCAGTATTCCTAGTTAGATAATTCAAATATATTATTTTAGTTTATTGTTAAGGTAAATAAATGATTCTTATTTTTATATATGTATAAGGCAAAGCCTGATATAACATTACCAGAAGCCAGCGAAATGTTATGTATAATTATTTAGTACTATTAAATGCACGCAGATGAAACGCAGTATTCTAAGCGTAAAGCTTATAGACCGCATCAGAAACACCATACTGGGTTCCAAAACCAAAATTACTGATGTGACCCAGAAGGCTGCCAACTTGAAATAGGATTAGGCTGGACACGTCTGCCGCATGCCCGACGACCTCTGGGCAAAGACAACGACGCAATGGACACCACCAACACATAAAAGACGTCGCGGCAGACCCAGAAAGCGATGGAGGGACGACTTGGATAAACACCAACCAGACTGGAATGCAATAGCACTAGACAGAGATAAGTGGAAAGAGGGTAGGGAGGCCATTGCCCAACAATAGGACAATACAGGCTCTTAATAAAATAACTAGGTATTAAATAGAAAAATACAAATGTCAGCCTAAATAATGGTCAGAAATCCTGTTTCTTGTATATTATATTTAGATTAATTGACACAGCTTGATAAAATTTATCAAAAGTTAAAATAATACATGAATAACTTGGTCTAGCATAAACAGGTCTATAAGTAAGTACATATTTAAAAAGAAACAAATATTTTAGCTTTGCAACTGTTGAGACTATTTACATTTTTAACAGTCGAAAAAATTTTGTGTGCCATAGCTCTCTGTCTCTCTTTTCGAATCTTATTCTTCATTACTGAAGGTCATGATTCCCCAGCAGAATAAATTCTTTGGGGATGTTCTCTTAGGCAAGTACATTGTGATTGTGATGGATGCCCAGATTCTTCCACATTTCAGTGCTCAAGCATGTCCGTTTCATCCTTGTTCTTCACTGTTAGTTAAATGAACACAAATCCACACAGAACTTATAATAATTGCCAGTGACTTATTATATTGCCCTAAAATGTGACATTTAATAACTTTGCTGATCATATTATAATGAATCATACCTAAATGCCATGCACTTAGAAATGTATTAAAATTGATTTTCAAGATGAAAATGGATAACTTGTTGAGATGCGAACAAGTTTTGATAAACTATGTCGACAACACAAAAGACCAACCTCTTTAGTCACAAGTACATGTGACTGATTGTGTTGGCCAAAGGTCATTTTCACAACGTTTTCACATAATAACATAATACATATTTGTTTTGATGGGACGGACTCAATGTCAATCATTATATGTACCACTTATTAGCAGACATAGGTAACTTAAAAGCATATCAATATGAATAGCTTAAAGTTGTTACCATCACAATTACTTGAATGTGTAAGCAATTGAACAGATACACCATAGCTTAGCACAGAACCCACAGCGAGTATTATGTTCTAATCCGACATGGGTCCTGCACGGACATATTGCTTGGGTTGTCTTGTTCATTTCCCCGGTTCCACTTAACCCAAGCAGCCAAGCTCCTTGAAATATCAGGGTATGGGTCTGGGGTGCTGGCATACCTGTTCTAATTCTACTCCTGTCATATCAGGAGTTGTGGTATTGCAAGCAGAACCTGTTACAATAATAAGTAATGTTTCTATTAGAGCTTGTCTAAGCTCCGCTAATTATATTTTAAACTAGTGGATGCCTTCGGCTTCACCCACATTATTTTGAGATAAAAAGTAGCCTATGACACTTCTAAGACCGCACACTATCTACATATACCACAAATCATGATGATCCATTATCACCGCATGGTGATATACAGGATATACAGGCTTTGGTCATAAGTAGGTAGGTAACATTAGAATACTTATAATAAATTCATTAAACAGTATCATGTAGTGGGTACACAGATACTCTTACATGGACAGGTAAATAACAGTCATGTAAAATAATGATGATTATCTCATTAAATTATATACCACAACCAGCGCTGCTTTCTTTTTCTGTCACAATAAATATTTTTCTTTCTTTCTTTAGGTAAGCAATATGAGTATAAGTATTTAATATTGGTTTAGTTTTCCAGTATTTGTCAGGCTAAATTCTTCTTGCTTTCATTCCTGCCTAAGATAATATTTCGTACCTATTTACTTGCAGCATAAGTAGATATTTTTCATTTATTTTCTTGTTTATCTACTTGGCTTTAATACCTTAACCTGACTTGAATATGTAGAAAATTTTAAAGTTCAGTTTGTACTGATATTTCAAAGTTCAGGTGTAGTGTAAGCTACCCGTGCCAGCAACATACAGCTGTCACATAAGTAGGTACCTTTTTACTTATACATGTACCTATATATTTTTCTATCTTGTCATAACCCAGGCAGAACTTAGGATTCAAATTCTATCCACACGTCGCGTTTTTCGCTGACTCATCTCATAACAATGATAAGAAAATTTGAAGGTAGGTGCATCCACACAACATTCGTTTTCCTAGCCAGAAAACAAATGAACTGTAGAATTATTGAGTTAAATGCAAAATCGATGGTCGCGACTAATTGACTAAATCGTTATACCTAGGTAGTTAGTAGTAAAATTAAATAGGGAGAGGTAGTAGGTACTTACATAATAAACACTTGATTGGAAATGCTTCTTCGTTAATCTTCACAAAGAGAAAAATTTACCCACCAACCAGTTTCCAATTTTCATTTCTGTAAGGATTGCGTGAATTAATTTGATCTTATTGACCAGACCACCGCACTAATCTACAATAAAAAATATTTAAAACCTAAGCTAATAACACAGAATTAGGTAAAAAAAATCGCACGCACTCTTTTGGGCCTCGACTCGGCGATGCGATGCGATCATGAAGTTATAGGTAGAAATGGAGAAAACACTCCTAATACCTACTTGATTCAAATACCTACGCATTGCTATCCCACTCTAAGTGGTGGGAAGTCTCTTTCTAGTGTGGTGTTCGGTATTTTTATATAAATACTCAAAACTCCCGAAACTGGGTAAATTAACCTATTAAGTTTAAAGTTCATCTGTCACCAAATTATTATTTATATGAGTTTCTAGTGTTTCCAGTTTGAAAGGAATTTAATATGAATTGTTTAAGTAAATTATAATAAAAAAACAGAAAATACAAACGGAACATTTAAGTTATGAAGACAATCTATACCAGTAGCAGATTTTTTTTATAAAATGTTAAAACAAATAATAGAAAATCATTACGAAACAATTACTAATGTGTATTTGGCAATTGGAGGATATCAAAAGATTACCATATATTTTGGGAGTTTCCTCATGCGGCAACACTTTATCTATCCGCCATCATAACAATGCCTGTCATTTGAACTGTCATGGCAGAAAAACAACAAACATTCGTCGATTCGCGCTTTTGAACGTAAAAATTAGCTTAAAAAGTATGAAAAATGGTGCAACGATGTATTGTGCGTGGTTGTGGAAGCGAGTGGTATCCAGGAACACACATAAATTATCACACGTAAGTCCTTAAATTGGATTTTTATAAACACTAAGTCTATCGACTGATTTCACTTAAATATCTCGAAAACATTATGATTATTACAGTGATGAAGCCTTTAACTAGTCTAAATTAGCATATATAATGAATTCTAATTGTTGTAACACATATATTTAATGTTTTATCAAAGTTATTAATAAATCTTAAAAATGGAGTACGGTGACCATAAAATATTTTTTGCGGATATCTCACGTAGGTATTATGTATGCCATGTTCACTAAATCACAAAGCACTCATTTGCATATTTGTTATTAGATATAGGTACTCTGTTAGGTAACAAAATAATTGAATCTCTAAAAAAAATATATTTGAAAATAAATTATTATATTGACTCTTTTTAATGTCATAACATGTTGTGCTATTATTATTCCTATTGTAAAACTGTGCTCTGTTTTCAGATTTCCCAAAAACAATGTACAAAGAAGTTTGTGGTTAGCAGTTATACCATTGAAATCCAAGTTTTATGAAAGTGCTCGGATATGCAGCCTACACTTCAAGGCATCTGATTATGACTTACCAAGTAAGAGATTGAAGGCAACGGCTGTACCATACTACATTGAAAATGGGACCGACGAATATAATGTATCATCAATTAGCCAGGTATATATTGATTGAAAGCTTGTGTTACAAAAACGATTTTTATCTCAAAGTTTGCTCAAAGTCAGAATTATCACATATTACACTAGTACCTATAGTTACAAGTGGATTAGATTAAAAAATACTCGTGTTTTGGAGGGCACGCTATACCGCCGGTTCACAGCTTGGTGGTAATATAATTTACCCGACCGGCCACCTACCACCTCAAGTGTAAAATCTGTTGCTAAGCGCCTAACGGCGTGTTTCAACAGCCTTGTTTGAGAGCCAGTTCCATTCCATTTCGGTTATGCTCTACCATGGGCCAGAGTCGCTTGTCTGATCAAATACCCGGCTGTTAAGAGTAAAAAATTGCTTGTCTTACTAAGCATATATAGGCGGGTATATAATTATATTCCATAATTAACTGACCCATCATGTGAGTTATGTTTAAAAGCTGGTCTATTTTTATAAACTGACATCCGAAGTCTCATTTTAGTAAGAAAATTTGCCAAAATATAAAAATTGGATTTCAGGAAAGACAATCACAAGATCCGAGTAAAGCACCATCTAGTATCGTAACGTCGCCTAGTACTTCGTGTTCTGCGAGATTGAAAGCTCCTCAAGCAACCATCGGTGCATCACCTTCATCCTCGAAGGATATGAGTGGAGTTAATGAACATTCCTTTGAAGAAATTGTTAAATCAAGTCCGAAAAGGCAATGCCTGAAATCAATAGAAAATCTCGAGAGTGTTGAGCAGGTAAGTTTGCTCTTAGTAGGGAGAAAAGTGCTTGTGAGTTTACCAAAATTATGTGACAGTCCACTTTTTACAAAATTTTGAAACATAGCATTTAATTTATTATATGTATGATGTGTTGCAATATTAATCCTTTCCTTTGGCTAACACGGCAGTTAATTTTCTTGGGTATACTTAGTCCATCATTTCATTCGACTAATAATAAATGCTCTTTTCAAAAATTATTATTAACACATAATGTATTTTTTTTAGATTTACAACGAGGCAAACATACCAGTCAAAAATGTTGAAGTTGGCGTACAAGCTAAAATAAAAACAACAACAGAAGAAAATCTACATAAACAAAATAAAGCTCTAAAGCAGAAAGTGGTTCGGCAAAATAAATGCATTAAAAATATGGAATCATTAATCGCAGTGGTAAAAAAATACACTGATAACAGTGAAATTGAAAACATAATTCAGGGCCGTTTTAGTGATTTATGTAAAGAACTAAATAAATCGCCTACAAACCCTCATGGAGTTAGGTACAGCGAAGAGGTAAAAGCGTTCGCGCTGACTTTACATTTCTACTCGCCTAAAGCATATGAATTTCTTAGGAGTGTTACTGCTTTGCCACATGTCGCCACACTTACAAAAAGATCACCCCTATTTTATAGACATTCAAAAATGTCTGAGTTTCACAACATTTGTGAACAGAGGAAAACTTTTGTTTCCATCTGCTTCAGCTTTCAAAGTCGTGAAACACAGCGATAAAGTGTATAGACAAGCTGTGAGCTCTAGCCAACTTCATACAAAAAATATTCATGACAAACTGCTCAACGTCATTTCACAGCATTTTTCACCAATAATGCATCAACTATTTGACCATTCAGCCCCTGATTCAATTACTGTTTCCGAGCTACACGAAACCATAATTATGAAGCAAATTGCGAGTAAATTTTTGAAAATTCGAATGCGGGCCTATTTGAAAACGCATTCACAAAATCTACTGTCCCATTTACGAGGAAAGAGACAAAAACTCCATAAAGTAATACTTTTTAGCCACGTGTAATCTTTTTAAATAATTTTCCAATTATGATACGGTCTGGTTACAGAACATTATTTGATGAGTTGTTCTCAACAAGTCCTTTCATTTGATCTCATGTTGTAGAAGCGCATTATTTAACTATTTCGCCATCTTGGATGATCCGCCATATTGGTTTTAGAATGACGCCACGTACCTTATCATGCATTATCATCCAAACTAAACGTGTATACAAAATCTCAGCTCAATCGGTTGAAGATATCTAAGTACTTTAAAATTAGTTCCGAGATTCCGCCCGAACAAACAAACATACCTATACATATAGTGCAAGCTAAATAAAAGTTTTTAAAAATCAACTATGTCACTGCATTGTGCTCATCATTGCAAGACATGTTACAATAAATAAATAAATATTCCGTGACAGTGCACACAGCGCCATCTAGCCCCACACTAAGCAAACGCTTGTGTCCTGGGTACTAGATAACGGATACAATACTTATATACTTTTCCTTTGTAAGTACTACATACAAACGACCAGACTCAACACAAGTACTTAATTATAAATTTTAAAATTCATATATACTTGTGTCATGCGGGAATCGAACCCGCAACCCCTAGATTAGAAGGCAGAGCCACTACCAACTAAGCTTACAGACCAGTCAAGACAACGACATGACATGGCCCTTGGGACTGAACGATTTGATTATTTTTTGTAAATACATACCTATGTAATGGCACAGGTAATGGTAAATTAAGAGTGCGAATTTCTGTATATGTTATTTTCTGTAAATAATTTGTAGATGTATGATTATGTATTGTTAAATGCTGGCTTGAATAGAAAAACTAAACATGTTAATCAACTGTGTTTTTTATTTAGTATAGTCTTTCCCTTAAACATTTTAGGAGTTAATTAGCTAATGCAAGGCGTACAAAACAAAAAAATAAGCTTCCATTCTGTAGTTTTCATAAAAAAATACAGAATAATAAGTATTTTTAATTCTATATTATTTTGACATATCTCTTTGTACATTTATTATGGTGAAAACTGATACCTATTTACTCTAGATTTTTTGTTTTGCTATACTATACTATTGTAAGGCGGAACAAAGTTCGCCGGGTGAGCTATTTTATCATAAATCAGATTTATCTAGGAAAGATATACAAAAAATAATACAGTTAGCTATTATGATTTCATTCTCATAACGATTAATTTATGATGCGTCCTGCTTTTAGGCATACATGTTGGGTCACCCTATTAGAAAGAGACTTCCCACCACTTAGAGTGGGATAGCAATGCGTAGGTATTTGAATCAAATAGGTATTAGCGCCGTTCGCTCCATTTCTACCTATAACTTCATGGATGCGATGCAGCTTGAAATGAATGAAGGCTAATGCGCGCGCGGTGCTGCCCGCTGCGGCGTGGGGTGGGTCCGTGGGTCTATAAAAAATTTCTTTTTCATTGCTTGCTCGACACGCAAAACAAAATGGCGTCCATAATATAGACCAATCACGCAGGGCGGTGGCGAGTCACGGGAAAGGGAAATGCTTTAAAATCATTACTTGCATTTTATTGTAATATCAAAATAATATTTAATTACTCCATTTATTTTTACGTTGTTACTAGGTACCTACCTTGATATTTAAGAAAATGTTTTAAGTTCTAAAAATATATCTAATAGTCACTTTTGTTGCTAATCATAGTACATCCGTAAAAACGTGGCATTTTCGAAATGGATACGTTTTAGTTATTTTTAAACCTGTCTATTTTAAAATGTGTACATACCTATTTTATTAATTGATCCATACTTACTAAATACCTATGCATACTATAGATATATATCACCCTTGAATGTACCTAATAATTACCTACTTAGGTACCTACGTCTATATTTTATTATTAAGAATTCTAATATTATGAAGTAGGTACATAAGCGAGCACGATATAGGTACATTTGCTTGAAATGTGTTCAAAAATGCGTAAGTATATTATTTTATTCGGTTAGATTGATAAGTAGGTATGCTATGATATGAATACCTAATCACCTACGTATTTTTATGCATTCACTATACAGGTAGCGTCTGCTACAAAAATTGCTACCTATCTATTATGCCTATAGGTAGGTGTAGGTACCTAATATTTACCGTGTGAGAATATGAATAAAATGCCGAATATATCTACTTAGTCGAAATCCGAGTTCCAAGCGAATTATTATTTGCGTAATAGACTAGACGATGTGTGTACATATTGCGCAATCAATAAAATATTTCAAGATGGTCGACAATCGACATAGCTTAGTTAATGCAATTCATGCAGTCCAAGCGTATACGTTGAGTAGGTAGGTATTCGTAGTTATAGAGTCCGCCACAATTATTATACCTCGCTATAAAAATGTCTGAAACAAACGCTGTATCAGCGTTCTAGATTAGTCCGATATTGTGCCGACGCGACGAGCAAAGGACGAATCGGTCGGTAGCCATGTTGCATCCCGTAATCCAATTTCCTTTGTTCCACTTCTTACTATCCGTGTCCAGTCTATTTCGTATTCTAAACTTCGTTTCACTGACCTGGTTCAATGTCTGTTTTCTGTTCAATATTATCTCTAGTATGTAGCAGCTATCCGGCACCGTCGCTGATCATTTTGCGCATCAGGCAAAATGAAAATGCTGGGCGATATAATTATTATTCTAGTCAATTCGTCCCTGTCGGGTCCGGAGCGGAGAGAGACTGGCGCGGCGCGAGTTGCACGAGGCCGCCGACCCACGCCCCACCCGCGGGGCCCGGCCACTTCCCGCCGCCTGCCAGCCAGCCAGCAGCAGCACACAATCACTTACCCGACCACTCTGCACGCAGCCGCTGCCCGAACCATACGCCCGTCATCTCTACGAGCGTGGTCTCGGCGCTAAATCACCTTCATAGAGTCCCCGACTGCACCTCCGAGCGCACGCCGCGCACGCTCGCTACCATTCCACTCTGTTCAACAGACTAAACAAAACGTCGACAGCACAACCCGTGTTTTGTTTGCACAGTTCCAAGAAGGTTCCAAGTGATATCCGTGTCAATTCGTTCGTGCCAGTCGTAAATGAGGATAGGGCAAAAGTGTTACGCGTAAAACCTCTTTCAAAATCAAAAACCAGACTGAAAAAGTCATTCGAATCAGTGTTGAAAAATCAGAAGCAAATTGCTTACTCGAGAAATACGATCGAAGAAATACCTACGCTACATTTAGCTGTGATAGTGATTCTGATAGCAATAGAAACAGTGTCCCTCGTATTGCAGTAATTACATAATGTATAAAGAATGTCGCCATTGGATATCGTAACTAAAAAAATCGTGTTTTGTGTATAAAAATATGGCGCAGAATAGAAACCGGCTCGGTCCCTTATCGCGTTACAGAGCGTAGAAACACAATGGATGCGGTATTCACCGTTCTAATAATAACAAGATCGTGATTCATATCTTAGCTTCCTTTTCAAAATGTGAACGCTAGTGCAAACACATTGGCATTATAGACGTTTTATTAAACGCGTATTTACTTGTACATGTAATGGAGCATAGCATGTAATTACTTAAAGCTAATTGACAGCTAAGTAAAGTTATTCAAATTACACGAGCCCTACCCTAAGCGTATTGAGTATATCTATGATTTAAATAATAATAATACTTTAAATGATACCGACTACGTCCCGTGATGGATTAAAACTGACAAGACTATAAATTCTCGGAATCTAATCACAACATCAATAAATAAAGAACCACAGAACATTCTTGTAGTCTATTTCTATGAGACAGAAGCTAGAAGAAGAAGATCTATTATTCAATCTAACACTGAATGACCCTAATTCAAAATCGTTTATCAAATAAAAAAAATATGAAATAATAGTTCTTGGATACCTATATTATAATTTAGGTAAGTCCACAGTCCCTCAGGGCGTGTGACCCTGAACTGAAGTAAGCACTGGATATAGGACAAAGCAATTAGGTCCTATTGTGATAAAACTTTTACTGTTTCCCAAGTTGACACACACCTGAACACAATAGAATCCTAATAGTTTTATGCTCGGATTTCTCGGAAAATGAAGTCGCTTAAAGTTTCCGAGAAATCCATGCACAACACTTTATGAGGTCGTTTTTTTTAACACGGTATAGGCTTACGTTTGACAATAGCCTTTTGATGATGTACTTGATGATGTTAAACATCACTTTAGTCTCACCTAGTACCCAACTTTGAATGGATAAATAAAGGAATTTTGGCTTTTGAACCTAGAAACATGAATCAACTCTGGAATTGCAAACCCCTAATTTTCTGGATTGTCAAAATTTAATTCCAATCCAAGTTTATAGAATAATCTTTAAACTTTTTTTGTGGCAGATTATTTTATAATAGCCAACTGTCCAATAGAAGCTGAAAATGACTCCAATAAGTTGTAATTTGGAAAAAATAAACCGACAAGGCTTCAAGACTAACATAAACCATATCTCAATAATTACTTGATCGATTTCTATGAAATTCGCGCTGCCCCATGCTGTCTTAGTTGAGACATTGGAACCTAATCTACGTATAGATCTGGTACAAAATAAATTATATCAAAATCACTTTTATTTTACCACTAGCTGGTGCGCGCGACTTCGTTCGCGTGGAATAGTTATTACCATAAAAACGGTTCTAGTGAGTGAACCTCAAAAGATAGACATATACTGTTGCGGACATTTTGTTAGATCATTTCAAGAGGAATAATTCTTTCATACTCATTTTTTTGATTTCTTGAACCATTTTCGCAGCGCACGCAACGGAAGCCCTCAAAGATGAATAATTTTCCCCGTTTTTTTCACATTTTCCATCGTTTCTTCGCTCCTATTAGTTGCAGCGTGATGTTATGTAGCCTAAAGCCTTCCTCGATAAATGGTCTATTCAAAACAAAAAGAATTTTTCAATTCGCACCAGTAGTTCCTGAGATTAGCGCGTTCAAACAAACAAACAAACAAACTCTTCAGCTTTATAATATTAGTATAGATAAATCCATGGAAGAGCATCTTAACATACAAATATGCACAAACACATTTTGGCATCCGTATCTTGAAGCTTTTACTAAAATTTTGGTCCAATTCTGACAATATCATACATTAAAGTCGTATTGATAACCTCTTCTATTCAGATTTAGGTTAAAAATCCTCGGGTATCCTTACGATGTCGTGGTCTAAATTAGATTCCATGGGATTGTTTGGACTTGGTCTGTTAGTTTATTTCACGGACTTCAAAATAAGGATGTCATCAATTGTTCTGTTTTTTTATGCTATTTCATTAGCAGATAATCTGTCCGATACAACCATAAACGAGCTGCTTTGTCTCATGTTAGTTTGTACAACAATGGAATAAAGTCCCTAAAAACTGTATATCTTATAGGTTACCTAAATTCATGTTTTCTTTTCTCACAAAAAACTTGATTTACTTACAAGTTTTATAAAGATGCAAGTTTATGCGTGTGTAGATTTGTTTCTTTTTCACGCTTAAATGGCTGAACCGATTTTGATGAAATTTGATATGAATATTCACATTTCACTCTATTTTTTATCTCGTATTAACGCACGTAACACCCCGGGGTTATGCCAGTTTTTAATGAATTCTGCTAACATTCCTGAAAGCTGAATATCTCTGAGCTATCAAACGTTAAGCTAGTATTCAGATTTATATATTAGGACCATTTTATGAGATATCATACTCATAATAATCACGGACAGGCGAAATTGAAACTAGACTAAGCTAGACACTAAGTAAAAACCTAGAATTTACAACACAGAATGAGTAGCCATGAACCACACTCTGCCTGAAAATATATAAGTAAGTACTTACAGGCAGGCTGTAGTCAAACGTTGGCCTATTCAGTGTAAAAAAAAAGTTTACATTACTATGTTTATTAATTTATATAACATGACATAGTGAATAGAGGTACTCAAGTACTTTCCGGATACTTCTGGTATTCGGAAAACGACATACCTACATAAAGTGAAAACTCCCGGTTGTTGTTGTACGTATGTACCTATGTCGCATCTGGAATGGAACTAAACAAAGGCTGACAATAATTATGAGCTATATAACATGATAAGTACTTAGATACTGGCTGACTAGTGGAACATTTCACAATCATGTAATTAGTATATTCTTTATGATAATAAGTAATGTAATTCCTCCATGAATTAAAAAAAAAACTGGAGTATCGTTTCTTTAGTACCTACTTGAGTAGTAATGAATATAATCACGCTTAAATAGGTTCAATAAAAGTAATACGACAGTGTAATTGTAATCAATACAAAAAAAAATCATAACATAAAAAGAAAATTAACTGAAGAATTACTAAGTACAAGTGGCGCCGCCATGATCATATAATACAATCACCACAGAATACAAGTACCTACAGTTATAATTATGTTTTCTGTAGGTATACCTTTAGGACTTTATGGTCGTGGTTCCTAAAATGTAAGTTAGTACTATATTCTAATATACCAGCCATTAAAGGTCTGTGTTATTAGTTACGTTCTGTCTATCAGAAGCATGGGACATCATAGATACCCCGAAACGTAGGTATTTGCTGAGCGATTTTGATCTAGAATATAGTAAATACGAGTACATAAGCGCCATGTTTGATGAAGGTAGTACCTATTATGAGACGAGGCAGACGAGGAGTGGGTCGTCCGGCAGCGAGATGGGTCGACGACATTGTACGAGACGCGGGCTCTGCCCAATCTGCCCATGGATGGATGAGGTCTGCACAAGATCGACGCAGCTGGCCCATTCAAATAGAGGCCTATGCCCAGCAGTGGGACTGAGAAGGCTGTAGATGATGATGATAATGTACATATTATTTAGCATTAGCTGGATAGAGGGATACGCTGTTGTGACAGATATTTGTTAATTATAAGTTACGTAATGAGTGAATGTCTGATTATGATGTCAAGTTTCTTAACTGCTGTAACGGGCATGGTAAAAATAACGATTTTTGCATTGGAAGGCATTGGATGCCAAAATTGGCTACATTTATAGTATAGCCATTTAAAGTTTCATCCAATCTACAGAGCGCGAAGTAATATATGCATTATTTGTCTTAGTATGATCGGTCACCCATCCAAAAACTATGTCATCATTAGTTCTTGGATCGGCGAGCTGCTTATATTTTTTACTAACTTGTTGTAGATCCTTCTGTATCAGTTTTTATTTAGATATTAGGTACACAATACAACGTAACAAATTAAGAACTAATTCAAAAAAAAATTGAGATGTGTGAACCTGTTGCTAAGAAGTTTAGGGCAAAGCACTTTTTTTACAAAATCTACTTAAACACTATTTTCCTTATACAAATTTATTTAATTTTTAGTTAAGTATCATGCCTTACGGGAACTATAATCACAGCTATAATACAGTGGCCTATTGTTCTCTTAGCCATATTCTTAATTTATGACGTCGGCTCCGGGTCTACCTGATTTGGCAGAATACCGGTTCTACACAGCAGCTCCGCAACCTCTATGGGTATTCAATATTTTAATCCTAAGTTAATTCTTGAAATACATTCAAGTTACTAGGAACAATTTCCATATCCGCAAAGATAGTACCTACCTACCCTTTTTTTACAAGGAATGGGTTTGCACTTGACCGTAATTCGCCTGATGGTAAGCAATCATTACGGTCTAGGATGGATCGTGCTTACCCAGTAAAAACCGATTTACTCTCGCTTTGAAGATCGCAAGTTTATATTCCGCGGGTAACCGAGAATCAGGCAGGGAGTTCCACAATTTACCTAGTCGTAATAAAATAGATCACTGTAAGTGGTTGTACCTTTTTTTTTTATTGGGTACTAACGAATGCAGCTATCTCCTTTACCACGAGTTTGTTTGTTTTCTTCATCACCCCCAACGGCTGAATCGATTTGGATGAAATTTGGCATGGATATAGATTAAACTCGGACGTTACTCTTTATCCCGGTAGTTTTTAACGCGGGCACCGCAGGGCGCTACTAGTTGTTGATATAACATACATTATCACGTATAGATACGTTTCATAGCTCCACGATTTTAGCAGAGCGAGCGGTGAAACAGACACAGTTATTTCCAACACTAGCCTGTAGATACATCTATACTACCTATCTATAGATATATATACCTATATACACTATCGATCGTCATACGACCTTGTTTGCTGTGCGCATGTCCAACCAAGATAACGCTGCGTACGTCTGATCGCAGCACTTCTAACTTCTGATAATCATATCCCGGTCGACCGTTTTAGTTCAGATTTTAACCATGTACTTACAGATATATCTTGCATACGAATTGTTACATCAACTGTGGTCATCACACCATTTCCAGTATTTTCCAGTTGGCCACGGTTTAATAAAGCCAGTGGCAACCAGCGTTCGTAGCGTAGCGGTCGGACGTGTTGCTCCGACGCATACTTTTGCATTGAATTTACTGTTATTTTAATCTCGTAAGCACAGTCGTCTTTACACTGTGATACAGGTTTACAAGTGGCAAACCGATTTATATATTGCATAAACGTAAATCGGCTGGATTTATACATAGGTATAACGAGTTGTAAAACTTTTAACTGTTAACATCTGTTGTAAGTTTTCTCTTCATTTTAAGGTGCGAAATGTAATTAAGAATTTTAACATTTTTACCTTACTTAGATTTTTACAAAATTGTTTAGTTTGAGTGTAGGTTGTAGTATAGTATTTATATTAGACTTAATCGTAAAAATACAGTATTATTGCTCATATCATACAGCTTTAGTGATAAGAATAAAGTCTGTCTAAAGACTGTTTTTTTTACGTGGGTAGGTTACGTTTGACTACAGCCTGCCTGATGTTAAGCATTGCTGCAGCCTATGATGTAACACGCTTACCTAGAAGATACCTATTAGGGAATCTCCAGATTTGAAGATCCCTGAATTGTAGTTCGTAGGAAACACAGCTTCTGGTAAAGTGTCCCAAAGATTTGCCGTCCGTATAATAAACGTATTGCCTACCTACCTAATTCTTTTGATTAGTTTGTAAAGTAGAACATGCTGCGCCGACCTCGCAGAGGGATAAGCTAAAGAAAAGATTTTGTTTGTAAAGTGGGCAGTACATTAAATTCTCCATATTCTCGGCCCGATTACGAAAGCATAATATACAACTACACCCATAAAAATAAATAAAAAAGCCTTTTTGCCTTGACTTAAATATACGATATAAACAGTAAGAATTAACTGAAATTAAAAAAAATAAAGTGTTCTGTAAAAATAACTGTAGCTAATTACTATGATATAACAATTTAAAAGAGCGTTGTCAGGGCACCCAGAGACGGGTGAAGGTCTCTTCCATGTTGTATCTCCACCAACTGGAAAGCTGCTTTCTCTACTTGAAGACACGTTTTCACCGCAAGTTTTTAGTTTTTGATAGATATTTGTAGTGATCAATGTATGAGTGCCTGAATTATATTGTTTTCGATTAAATTACTTATAGTTTTCTTTCATTTATGTAGAATGTACATATTCCTTTACTATATGAAACCATTTCACACGGACTAGGGGTTCTAAAAAAATTTGATGGTGATGATTATGATGCGTTTTACAAATCACATAAAATAGGTTATTTACGTCTGACTGGCTATTATATTTACCTATCAGTGCATAAAATATCTGAAACAGCCAACAATAAAACAAGGTGTAACTTTCAAATTTTCTTTAATCAATAATTTAAAGCTTACAGGAGACTTTTTGTGTTGAAGTAAGAAGCGACGGGCCTTCCCGCGGAACCAGGGATGCAGTTCCACGGTCCACACAGAAATAACCTTTCTACAACTACCTAAAAACCGAAATCGCTTGACACATCTAATGCGTACCGTCGGCCTGCCGGAGTAGTGCAACGAAAAATAACCACAAATCATGATTAAGAGTATTCGTACCCATTGTCACATAAATATCGTCATCAAAACTGTTTCACGCCCATTCTATGAACCCTTTATAAGTGAAGCCATGCGATTCTCAGCAACAAATATTAACGGAAAAATTCACAAACGAAAGCAACCCAAAATCACACTAATTGAACAATGACAAATGACCATTATATTGTGCTACTTTGATTGGATATTTTCCCCGTCAATTATTTAATCGCTGAAAATCACTAGACATGCTTTTATTAGAAGCCATTTAGATTTTTTCTTTGATATACATATAATCGATATTACAATTTAGTTGTTCAATGGTATCCAATAATGGTTGATCCTTATAAAGGGTCAAGATGGTCGCCATGCCACAGCGCACGGCCCGGGCAATACGTCAGCATGCATACATTATTGCTCGAAGGACCAGTCGAGAGATATTTGACTGCTTCTGAAGATATGGACGGTAACAACCTTACTACGGTGCGATGAAATAAACTATAATTGACAGATCGATCGTCCCCGAATACAGAAACAATATAACGCAAAAACGTTCAATATGTGAGTATGGTAAAATGTATATAAAATATATCCGGGAACTTCAAACACAAATCGCGCGGCGGGGACTCTTGTGCTTCCAAAATGGTCGTAAAAAATCCGCGAATCACAACTTAAAATTGTCACCCTACGCGTGTTCTCCATATCCAATTAGATGGACATGAAAAATGGCAAATATCTCTTTATTTTCATGTTCATTCCAACGAAAATCCTTCTCCTCAAGAAAATGACGTAGTAACAAAAATGCTCACAAGCACAATCATAGACATACATATACATATAGAGTTGTCGCAGTCACACACACATGCACGCCTCCACACGAGTCATATCGCATTGTCGGCTCAATGTTTCGCAAACTTTGTGAACATGTTTCAACATTTCCATAGCATATTCTTCTTGAAATATTTCATTATATCACGACAGGTCATGTTCAGTTCTGTGGCCTTAGTACCGTTACAATAAATTATATTGCCAATCCCAAGAATGATTCAGCCTCCAATCACAACCAAATATAAATTTCACATAGTGAGTAGTTCTTCAATTTCTGCAAATGGGAATACAATTCATACAACTGGTACTAAGATCGCTCTCTCTTGAACTAAAAATACTAAAACATGCAAAAAAATGTTGAAACATTGTCCCAAACTTCTCAAAACTCACCGCCGACCGTCACAAACCAGGAGTAACTTTACAATAAGAAGACAGCTATAAGATACAGTCTCGAATTATAAATCTTCTAAAAGATACATCTTCTGTTATGCATCTTCTACAAGATACATCTAGGATTACAAATCTTTTAGAGGAACACATCTCTAGTTAAAAATCTGCTAGAAGATACATTTGCCGTTCGAAATCTTCAGCTATAAACCTTATAGAATGTACATAGTACCTTCTAGAAGATATATTTGCAGTTACAAATAACTTGTAGAAGTAAAGGGAGCTGACAGGGGATAGAAATTAAACAAAACGGTGGCCCTCAGGTGCCGTAAAGTAGACTGTAACAGTAAAAGGAATACATCAAAAGGTACTTCCCTATCAGCTGCTACCTTTTGAACCGATCTTTACTGAGTAAGGTTTTTTTGCCTTTACCTGGGTAAGTTTTTTTCTCTATTGTTTAAATTTAAAATCTGTGTTACATATTTTATACCCAGAAGAGGGACAAAACCGGCTGTAGATTATAACAATGACACGTATGTATTTTTATTTAAATAATCTATTTGAACTTATTATTTTCCAGCTTTATTATTTTCCTATCGTTGTTTTCCAAACAAGGTTGCCTGGAAGAGATCACTCTAAGTGATAAGGCCGCCCTCTGTCCCAATACTATGGTTTACATATTTTATTCATACTTGTGATCTTTTGCTATTGGTGTACAATAAAGAATTCTTGATTGATTGAACTGATAGTTTATAAAGACGTAATATAACGTAAAGATTGTGTTTTTTTTTTTGTCGCGAATCATTTAATTCATGAAGATATTATGTTGATTGGCGGATACTTTTCCTACATACGATGTTTTACTCCTAGTGATGTGGTTTTAGAGTAATTTGATATTTTTAAGAGTATACAAAAATGTATTAATTAGTTATGTATGTAATTAACCAAACTCAGCAAGACCGGTTCTTACAGTTGTCTGTCATCGCCAATACAGTTATTATCTGTATATACGCATGTTTAGTCAACCAGCTATAGATAATGCTATCTGACACTGCATACGTATTTCGCTGTTATCACCACAAAAAGTGTTAATACAAAAATAAAATAAACCATTCGATTTATTTAAAAGTAGATTTTTTTCTGGATTTGCGTCGAAAACCGAAAGATATGTTCTGAAATTATAGGATATTTTGTCATATTATTCAGGTGTCATATAGTTTATTAGGTCCACAATATACTCTTTCAAACGTGCGATTTGAGTAGTAGGTAGTGAAAAATTAAAAAAAAAACCTCGTCATTCCATTTCAACAAGAGATCAATAGGACACAAAACAAAGTCTTCCCACTTGAGTGCATATATAATAAATTTTGTAAAAAGAAAATTTGGAAATACAATACTTTTTACACTGAACCAAATTTGATTGTAACTGGATTTTTTTAACTGCATTCAGTTTATATTTACAATTCACAAACAATTTCAACGCAAAAAGGTCATCAAATCGTTTAGTTGTTATGAGCAAAACTGATTTTATTATACAAAAACTTCGATTAGGGGCCGAAAAATAAACATTTCATTTCGAACGCAAGACGTGGTAATTTATTCGTTTCTAAAATAGTCACAATGGTCACTTCGAATTTCCATCGTAGGATCGCGCATCCTCCACAATTTTATACACAAGTCTTATTTAATTACAAGGTCCGTCTGTAAGTCGCAACTATCGCGCGACTAACAAGGAAAATATACACGTAAGTACAAGCACGACCTTACACATACACACTCACACACACACACACTGAGTCGATACAAGCACACAAAGAAAACCACATTTTCACTATCAATCCGGTTTGATTTGATACACTTCAATGCAGCTCAAATTACAAACAAACAATAAAAAGAAATAATGAAAACTTATCTGTGACCTGAGACTTGAGCGAAGAAATTATTTCCAATAAATAAATTAGTAACACAGCACGACGATGTTAAAAAAATATACATTATAATCTAAAATTCTATCAACGAGACTGGTGGCGCCATCTGTGATGTTCCCACTAAAACATAATTTGTTCTGATTTGAAACAGCGCCACCTAGTCTCGCCCGACTGAACTACAATGAAGGTATCGACAAATGTTTACTCATTCACGCCACTTTATATCTGAAGCGCTACTATCGACTCCCAGCCATACAAAACGCTCGCGCACATGAAAATAATGTTCTAAACATTTCCACTGTGTCTGTGCCTGTACGTACGATGTAGTAGATTTTTTAAAATATTTGGTTACTAAAGGAGCCTGCAGCTTTCGGGATAATACAAATGTACGTTCGCTTTTTAGAAGACTACAGTTGAATTTTGACGAAAATACCGACTATCATTTGATGAAACTTGCTTGTTTTATTGTAGATGTGTCTTATACATATTTTACGGCAAATTATGAATGCTAATATCTGTTTTTTTCTGTTGTTGGTTTGGATTCCATTATTTACTGTTGGTCTTTAGTAGGCACATGAAATACACAAAATAAAACATGCAAATGGAGTAGAATTGTTACAAAAAATATAACGTCTCGTCGAAAAATCATGCTAACAATGAAATCAACTGTATATTTCGCCACCCAAATGTAAAATATCCGTGATACAATGATATGTTAACCTGCTAATATATCGCAATGAGAATTTTTATCTACCACTAACTAATCATTAAAAATATAATCGTAGACAGTAGTAAAATATTCAGATGAAAATTAACAAACCAAACGGGACAAAAAACCTTAAATGCATTTAAGTGACAGGGGTTCTGAGCAGTCATCATTATGAAAACCTAAATTTTACTTTTTGATTATTACCGTAGTACTTAAATCTGACCAAAAATAAAACAAATCTTGACTAAATTTACCAACTCCTACAACCAAACAAACGGGCTAGTTTAAACAACAGATATACCATCAATAAACGACAGTAGATATACTCGTATTTATGTATTACTTCAATTACTTGCGCAATACAAATGAAAGTTCATAAATTTTATCAGCTAAACGACCAAATATTGAAAAAAAAAACCAGTATATTTACTTCCATCTGAACCCTAGAATCTAAAAAAACGACAGTATAGGTAGTAGGTATACATACAGACTTGGTAGTTTCATTACTTGCGCATAGTAATGAAAAAAAAACAATTTTACTAGCCAAATACTGCAAACAAACAGGCAAGTTTCACCAGAAAAAAAATGAAATTACTTAAAAACAAAAAGCGAACGTCACATTTGAAATGAGGGTAGTTGTAACATTGTATACAGCGAGTGGTTCAGTTGCGCACGGGCGGCGCGGGCGAGTGGTGGTGGCGCTCCAGGTCCTCCAGCGAGAGCGCGTTGGGCACGTGCACGGAGGGCAGCTTGCCGGCCTGCGCGCGCGCCAGCAGCTCCGGGCTGAACCAGCGCGCCAGCTGGTTGTCGCCGCCGCCGGACGCGCCGCTCGCCATTTCTAAGGGCAAAATTAATTGTTACAGCGACAAGGTATTTTTTAAGTCTTTTTTTATATAATATAGATTGTATCCCTTCCAGATGGGTTGCCTGGAAGAGATCGCTCTTAGCGATAAGGCCGCCAATTAAGACGCTGATTTTAATTTATATGTTTTTTGTATTGTTTTATTTGTGGTGTTTTAATAAAGTATTTATCTAAGTATCTATCTAACTAGCTGACCCGACGAACTCTGTTCCGCCTTCATCATCATCATCATCCACAGCCCTTGGGATCCCACTGCTGGGTATAGGCCTCCCTTTGTATGTGCCATCTGCGTCGATCTTGTGCAGATCTCATCCAGGTTGGACCCTCGACTTTAACGATATCGTCGACCCATCTCTGTTCCGCCTTAGAGGCAATAGATAAGCAGATTTCAGATGTTTATTCAATTGAATTAAAAAAAAAACGGTTATAAAGTATCCTATGTTCGTCTCCTGTTCTGAGAGTGCACCCGGACACGACAAAATTACTACCTCAATATTAAAAGCATGTTTACCTTTCCTATCTGAACCTATAGCACACCTGTGTAATCTAAGCTTCACCACGGGCATTTTTCCTTGTATTTTTAAGAGAGCCATAGTTACACCAATATTTAAAACAGGTAACAAACAATCGCCATCAAACTATAGGCCAATATCACTTTTACCTGTACTATCTAAAGTTATGGAAAAAATTGTGAACAAGCGACTGATGTCTTATTTAGAAAAAAACGAGCTTTTGGCCCCAAATCAATATGGATTTCGCAGTAAGAAGTCCACAGACGATGCAGTGCTTAAACTCTCCTCCCTCGTCACCTCTTATCTTGATAACGGTAAAAAATGTGTTGGCGTCTTTTTAGATCTTCAAAAAGCGTTCGATACCGTATCAATTCCTATTCTTCTCGCTCGTCTAAATAATATCGGTGTCCGTGGTGTAGTTTATGATTGGTTTGCAGACTACCTAAATAATCGAAATCAACAAGTTAGAATCGAAAATCATTCTAGTGAAAGTGCTTCTTGTAGCTATGGAGTTCCTCAGGGTTCTACATTGGGACCGACCTTATTCCTCATATATATCAACGAGTTATGCACCTACAAATCTATCGCTGCTGATATTATAACGTTCGCGGATGATACTGTTCTTTTGTTCCATGATCGTTCTTGGGATCAGGTATTTAAGAAAGCAGAGGAAGGTCTGTCGCACATTATTACATGGCTAGAAAACAATTTACTCACCATAAATGCTTCTAAAACCATGTATATGTCATTTAGCAAAACAAATGCGTCCAGACCACCACGTTCTGCAACCATAAAGGCACATGCCTATCCATGTAGTAAAATATTACCAAATAGTAATTGTAACTGTAACACTCTAGCCATGGTAAACAGTATAAAATACCTAGGCGTTATTGTAGACGACAAGTTAAAATGGGGCCCACATATAGATACTATGACAAAAAGAACAAGAAAGCTTATCCACATATTTAAAACGCTAAGATATATAGCTGACGAAAAGCTTTTAATACAAACATACAAAGCACTAGCTGAATGCGCGTTAAACTATTGTATCAGTTCATGGGGCGGTGCTGGAAAAACTTACTTTATCACCATAGAGAGAGCCCAACGTGCATTACTTAAGGTAACTTTTAAACTACCATTCTTATACAGCACCAAAGACTTATATGATAGATGTAAAGTGATGACTGTTCGAAAACTCTTTATACAGCAATGTATTAAGAGATACCATAAAAGCACTGTTCCAATTCTTAATGAAGAGAACCTACCCAAACCGATACAAAGACGTCCCCCAAAATGTCCAGTGCCTAGATATAATAGCGATGTTGCTTGGAGACATTACTCGCATCTTGCTCCAATATTTTATAATGCATTTAATACTTATTTTAACACAACTAAGCTGAATCAACATAAATTAAAAACAAATCTTAATGAATGGTTATCAAAAATGAGCTATGAAGAAATTGAATTATTACTTGTCAAACCTGACAAATAGCAGGTACACAAAACACAAGAACTTCATTATTTTTAAATAACACAAACACACAAGTAGCAGAAATACCCAGAATACACACACTCATAAACACTCTCTCTCTCCCTCTCTCACTTACACACACACCGCACACACACACACACACACACACACCACACACACACACACACACACACACACACACAAACACACACACACACACACACAAACACACAAATCCAAATGCAAATACACACAGCAGGACCAACATGTACATATATACAGATAAAAATTATATATTCTTCTATTATTATTATCTTATGATGTCCATAGTTTTAGCTTTATTTACTTTTAATTGTATTTGTTAACCATCCAAACCACTTGGAAGAACCTGTCTTTTGCAACACAGTTCCAACTAAAGCAAAAGACAGAATCATGTAAATTATACAATAAGGTTGCTCAAATAAAAATTTACTTTACTTTACTTTACTTCTAAGCTACCTCCCCACCAATTTTCAGCTAAATCCGTTCAGCCGTTCTTGAGTTATAAAATGGTGTAACTAACACCACTTTCTTTTATATACCTATATAGAATAGCCTGAAGCTTGGCACAACTAGCCGACTCTTGGTTTTGGAATGAGGTGAGAACGGGCATATTCTCTCGGAAGCAAGCTTTTCGCTGTTTGTTGTTTGCGCAAGCAAATAATAATAATAAAAATGTTTATTTGACCTTATTAGAAAGAAACAGGTAAGTATAGCATTAGTGAACATTTAAAAATTTTACTATGAGATAGGGCTTATGACTATACAATAGTTGGTGAACCCTGGACATCAAACTAGGGCATCACCTGTGATGATGTCCAGAACAAAGGCGCCTAAATAAGCAGTTAGATCCAATTTTTGAATCGTACTTCTTTAATACTTAGGGTCGTGACTCCCACGTACAATGAATTCACCAGTGGAGTTCTCTTATGCAGATATATAGGAGTACCTAAAGTAAGTGTAAAGTAAAGTGATGAAAAACATGTGATTACCATTGAGGCTCCTCTGGTGCGACTGCACCAGCAGCTGGTGCAGCGTAGTGTTGGCCGGCATGCCGCGACCCATGTTGTTCAAGTTGTTGTACTGGGAACGATACACAAATTGAATTCATTGCATTTTAATATGACCATTAATTAGGTGTTAAGTAAGTTAGGCAAAGGTCGACGCGGTCAATCATTAGATGGGTAACCAAAAAGCGGTATCCAGTTTGGGCGCTTCCGTGGGTCGGAAGACATGTTAAATTGTAGGTCCCGGCTGTTTGTCTAGTACGGCATCCATGTCATGTCAGAGGCTCTTAGGGCGGTTTGATTAACTCTTGACACCAGAGATGACCACTCTCATTCAATAAGAAGAAAATACGTAGTCGAAATGTGCGCCTTATACATACCTATATTAGATAAAGCGCCATGTGTCTCATAGAAATCATTATAATAATATGTCCATAACAGCTAAGCTTACAAACCAAGTATTAAATTCAGATGTTTCAGTATTACTGTGACGTTCATACTACAATAATTTTACCATAGACATTGGACTTTTAAAGTTACTTGAACCCGTTGACTTACAGAATAATAAGCCCACACAAGAAAAAACTAGAAGTGGTGTAAATTAAACTAAAATAAATAAATATTACAGACATATCACACAGCGCCGTCTAGCCCCACACTAAGCAAACGCTTGTGTCGTGGGTACTAGATAACGGATATAATACTAATATATCAATATTTTTGTAAATACATACTTATTATACATACAAACGACCAGACTCAACACAAGTAATAATAGTTTTTTTTTAGATTCATAAATACTTGTGTCACGCGGGAATCGAACCCGCGACCCCTAGATTAGAAGGCAGAGCCACTACCAACTAAGCTAACAGGCCAGTCATAACGGATATAATACTTATATACAATGAATGTACAGCCAATACTCACCGAGTTAGTAACTTGCTGCCTCTGCGGCTGGTGCTGAGGGAACTGGCGCACGCCGCCGAGCATTTGCTGAAACAAACAACATTATATCATTCATAACATATTTCTTTCTCACAGTCTATAAAAAAAACCGTTATTACTAAGTGCCGGCTAATAGGGAACACATTTATTACGTAATTCACGTTTACATTTGTTTACACTCCGCTTGATATTAAGCAACCTTATCTACGTAAGTAGACAAATTACAATAATTTGTCAAAGTAAATCTAACACAGACTATCTATTATCTAAACTTGTCGAGCTAATTTTTCGACGTAATTTTTGACGTAAGTGCTAGCCGGTTATTACAACTAAATTAAATCATGCCTTACGGGAACTATAATACAGTAAATCTAACACATTAATTTAGGGTCGGGTTCGAACCGCCTGCGTGTTTTCAAGCTCGCTATTGTACCTCTAATCCCGATGTATTGTTCTCATAATTATTTTTCGTTTGTTAGATGTGTTATTGTTGTGTTGTTTTAATTTTTGTCCGATTGATTATTAATTTTGTATATCTTAATTGACTTATGTGCAATATGGTAGTGTTTGTTTTTTTTATTTTGCTTTCAATGTTTTAGCTTAATTTCATTAATTACCTATTAAAATTGTTATCAATAGAGTAATGTGTGTCTATATACGGGTCTAATTTGAATAAATGAGTTAGAATAATCTCTAGTATGCTAGCACGTACCTGCTGGTTCATGTAATGCTGCTGGTAGTCACCCTGAGCCGCGTACCCCATGGGCGGGGCGCCGCTCTGGTTGCCCTGAAACATAAAAAAATATATATTTTAATATTAAAATTTTCATGAAACATTCTTATGCATACGTAACTATTACGTTCCGATGATAGATGTCATTACACTCGAAACGCGTAACCAACATACGCGAAATTACACGTGAGTTAAAACCGTATTAGTTACATATTGAAATGTATATTTAATACAAATAAAACAGACTTGATTGCTTTGGCTTGGCACATGCTCGTAACTTTGTATTGAACCATAACGTTTCCAGAGATCAGTGGAGAAAACAAACATACCTATATAATATATATATACAAAATTTGACACACGACCCAAACAAATATTTTTTTTTACATTAAAAAGACTTGCGTGTGACAGCACCACGCCAGATGGGAAGCGACGCTGTAGTCGAAGATGTAGCTCGCTCGCACAGAACAAACTTAATCTGGCTTTCTTTGAAGACATTCAGATTATATACGACTGGGGAAATACCGACTCTGGGAAAGTTCTAAAGAGTCGCTGTACGAGTCACATTAAAATTTTGTCTAATTCTGCAAAAAATTACACAGGGGTCGAGTTATATAACCTCCTTTTTTAGTGCATCAAATGCTAACCAAACGGTTTTCACTCACGTATAATTCGCGTATGTTGTTTACGTGTTTCTGATGTAATGACACCCATCTTCACGTCCTGAAGATGGGTGTCTTTACATCCGAAACGCGTAAACAACAAACGCGATTTACACGTGAGCGAAAATTGTTTAGTTAACATATTGATAATACGACTAGGAAAATACAGACACTGAGAGAGAGAGAGAGTAAGAGAGAGTTCTCAGAGCCGCTATACGTGTCATATTAAAATATTGTCAAATTCTGACAATATTACACAGGGGTCGAGTATATAACCTCCTTTTTAATAAACTTAAGGCTGTACCTTGACGATAGGTCGCCCCATCTGCGGCATCTTGGGCGGCTGCGCCCACTGCTGCTGCTTGGGGCTCAGCGCGTCCGGCTCCTTCTCCGCTGTCATCTTGCGGAGCACCTGCGGTGGAAGAGTTGCTTTTAGATATATTTTTATACATTGAAAAGGTCAAACATTTGATCTGGTCATCTGAAGGGACATTGCTGGAATGCAACTAATTATTCAAAAACGCTACCGGAACACACACATATATGTACTTACTACTAGTGGGTGCTCGCGGCTTCGCTTGCATTAAGAAGTAAAACTTGCATTTTTACCCCTATTTTACCCCTTTAAAAGTTGCATTTCCAAAAATCCTTTCTTTGCGGATGCCTACGTCATAACATCTACCTTCATTCCAAATTTCAGCCCAATCCGTCCAGTGGTTTGGGCTGTGCGTTGATAGATCACTATATCAGTTAGTCAGTCACCTTTGAGTTTTATATATTTAGAAAGACAGACGCTAAACCATAACGGAATAACTGTATAAAATTACTGCATAGAGCTAGATTTGCTGCTTGTGGAAACTTTTGCTTTAGTCGTGTCCTTCCATCACTTAGGATAGCTTCACATAATCGAAAGTTGAGTCCACTAGGATAGATAGGAAGGTACTCTTAAAAACCTTTTAATGGGAAAATTACTTAAAAAAATATTGGCATTTTTTTTACATGTTATAGGCTCACGCTTGACTACAACTTGCCTGATGTTAAGCAACGTTATAATCTACGATCTAGCGCGCTTTAAATGTATTGTATCTACACTTTGGCTAAATGTATTGAGTTCTGTTGTGCGAGTGGGACATAGTTGAGAAGCCCCCGGGTTATTTTGTCACTGACCGAGGTGGGAGTGAATGATATGGGCGTGGGCTGCTTGTGCAGCTCGTGGCGGCGGCGGTTGTAGTTCTCGCGCTGCTCCTCCAGCTTCTTCTTTATCAAAGCATTCTGCATAATCGATTGTGTGTGCACAGCCAGCTCGCGCGGGGACGGGATGCGCCCGGGGACTCCTGCAATATAGACACATCTAATTATTCACATAGTAACAAATATAGTGGGTAGGTGAAATCTGTGAAACCAGATTGACATATTTGGAACGTTTTACTCGGAAAATGAAGAAAGAAAGAAAACATTTATTGTGATAGATTTAACAGAAAAACAAACACGAGTAAAAATACCTATAATAAACAAACGTAAAATCTGTCACAACACAGCCCCAACTCAGCATAATGCTGGTTGTGTGGAAGCAACCAGCGCTGGTCTTCCGTCCTGGGTGGTCGCTGGGTGGTGGCTGGTCGATACGATTGGCGGTTCATTTTCCGAGTGAAAACATTCCAAATTTGTTAAGTTGTCGTAAGAAACCGTTGGAACTGTATGTTTGGAGTGCACCCACTTTATAAGTTGTAAACTATTGTTATATTTCCACCGAACGTAACAACGTTGTCTTGTTTCCTTAGTTGCCACAACTACAAACAATACAAATTTGAAACATGTGTACTTATTTCTACTTCTTTATATGTAAGAAAGCCACTATGCAGTATACAGTTACCTGGATGATGTACGCCGAGTGTGTTGGGGCTGTGAGCCATTATGGGCGACACACAGAACGCTGCGTCCACAAGCATAGTACAATAATATATTTAAAATCATATATCTATACCCCGTGTAGATTAATATGTTGAAAACTGACTAACACGTGAGATTAGTCTGAACAATGAAAATTGTTTACATCTTTTCATAAATTTGGAAAGAGTTAAACAGATTATAAGAAACATTTTCTACCATTTAACATAAAAAATCTAGTCTCACTAAAAATAAATCTGTAGTCGGTCGAAGCTCCCACAAATGGCTGCTCCATTTTCTATATTGTGTGAAAAGGATGGAATGACTTTCACCACTCTTAAACAAAAGCCACGTTTAATGAACCAGGCTGTACATATGTATATCAATCGTGTAATAGTATTAATGTTTGTAAAGCCTATCGCGTACCTCCTTGATGCGGCAGCGGTGACACACGCAGCGGCTGGTGGTGGGGGGGCACCACCAGGTGCGGGGCCGTGCCCATCGGCAGCGGGGAACCACCCATCTGGAATTACATCATGTTTATTATTAGGGGAAGTGACAAATTGCGGAGAAGTATTGCTCGGTTGCCCGCGAAACTCGTCCTTGCCGAGGTGAAGGGACATCGTGGTAGGAGAAAGTGACAAGATTTTTATTTACTTATTTTTAAAAGACATAGGTTCACATTGCATTGGGAAGATTTGTTTACGAAATAAATTACACGTGAATCTGTATAGATAACTCTGTAATTCTGGCTTAACACATATGCTTACTTTTTATCTCTGATTGACGCGAGTAACATGTAATAATATTTGATTGATTATTTCGTTGAATTTATGAACACAGCCTAATTGCGATGGTCACAGATGTCTGTGCCTTATGTAACCTCTGTCTGAGTAATATATTTATAAGTGATTTGTTATTTTACTTATCAGCTTATGTATCAAAATGTATCTAGTTAAATACTTTGATTTGTCTACTAGTGAAATGCACTATTATTAATTAAACATTATAATAATATAATTGGTTGATGACATGAGAAAAACCACAAGGAGCATCTGGATTGAATCTGGGCAGGACCGGTATGAATGGTGTACAAGAAGAGAGGCTTGTGCTCAGCAGTGAGCGATAACGGGCTGATGATGATGATGATGATTATAATAATAATATCATAGTATCTTCTTCTCGAATCGAGCTCTGGTCCAGTGTCAGCTCTAGATGTTTCTGGCAGACCAGAACTCCGCCACTCTCACTGCGTCCTCCGTGGCGTCGTTCAGGTCCGACAGGGTGCAGGTGGCGGGGCAGGCTAACAGGTGCGCCATACTCACGCCATAGATGCATCGCACATCCGAGTCATCGATGTAACCCCATTTTGCGAGATTGTCCCGGCTTCGTCCAACCTGGGCGCGAAGCCGGCTCAGTGTCTCCCAGATTGGGCCCATGGTTGTTTGTGCCCGGGGGGAAGTAGCTCGGATGGGACGATGGAATCAGTAGTAGTAATAATAGTTGACTCTATAATAAATAATTGAATTATATTTGCATCTAGACGGTGTTCCCGACCTGTCTCTGCTGCTGTTGCTGCTGGTACAGGCGCAGGATGGTGAGCAACATCTCGCGGTGGCGGCTCTGCAGCCCCGGGTTGCCGAGCTGCTGCATCAGGTGCGTGCCCGTGATCTCGCCACACTTCAGACCTGGGGAAACAGAAACTTATCCAATTTATTTGCGCTTTTCCCGACAAATACACTATGGTATATTCACTTAATTGCGAACGTGTATTTACTTCATAAAGTTCAAATTCTAATTATTTATTTACATAAACGTTTACATGAAACCCTAGAATAATACATAGCTGTGCGTAATAATAGGGTTTTAAAGGTTAATTTGTGCTCTTGTGAGCCCTGCACTAAGTATGAATCTTGTATCGCAGGCGCCCACATCTAGCATTACTTGAGAGCATTACTGATGCGGTGTGTTTCTCCCTTTATCAGTTAGAGGCGATATTTTTACCACCATGATTTTTATTTTTTTTTAGGCGCACTTTCAACTTGCCTTGGTGGTTTCGTAACTGTATTTATGAGTGTGGGTGTGTGAGTGTGTGAAAGTGTGTGAGTGTAGGTGAGTGTATGGGATGAGTAAGTGTTAATGTTGCATTTCTATGTACAAGTAGTTATTTAATAATGTTAAGTAATTGCTCAGTTTCATTGTGAGTGACATACCTAAGTATAAGTGTGACCAGTGTCAAACAAATGATTTGTTAAGTGTGACCCCACGAATAACGATACTAAAGAACGGTAACTCATTCAAATTTCAAGTCTATAGTGCTAGCTCATGATTGATTACGATGCTGGAGATAACAGAATACAGACAAACCAAATTTTTATGTTTAGTCGCTATAGACCACCCATTTTGTTAAAACTCGTCTAAAAAAGGTTGAGATTGCCCAAAGAGCAATACTCAAAGTTACTTACAAAAAACCATTCAGGTATCCAACGGACAAACTTTACGAAGAGACTAAATACTTGACCGTCAGGCAGCTATATATCATGGCGACGGCCCTGCGTTTCCATAAAACAGCGTTGATTACGGCTACAAGTACAAAAAAGACTTCACGACGTAACGCCTGGCCGATACCCAAAACTCGAACCTGTCTTGCTCAACGAAGTTATGCCTGTAAAAGTCCTATACTTTATCAAAAAATTAATAATATTCTCGACTTGATTGAATGCTCTCGGTACATATGCAAAAAGAAAATCGTCTCGTGGCTGATTACGCATAACTACGCCGAAACAGAAGCATTGTACAAAACCTAACATTAAGGGGCCTGCTTCTGTACTGACGATTATTGACTCCTATTTTGTAGGTAGTTTGTCGCAGTATAAAATGCAGGTCCCTAACTTAACCGAGTCACTCTTGCATAAATCCTGCCAAACACGTAATCTGTCTTATCTTCGCTACAAAGCGGAACGGTCGGCCGATGTTTATACTCGCTGTCCTTTTCTTCCTAGCTATTACGTAGCTCACGCAGACATAGTTACTCATGATTGACTCGATAAAGAACTACTCGGACTCGACTAAGAATAAATCGTGATTATCAATAATAAACAGACTGTTGTTTTGAACGATTTTTTTTTAATAATAATTAACCTTTTACTTTAACACTATTTTACCATCACATGTTTTTAATGGATATTTTTTATTATTTAAATATATTTTTATACATCAAATTAATTATTTATTATTTAAGTAGGTATCACATGACAATTAATCACACAAGTACACATCTTCCTCATCTCATTTCTTACATCAACCCCTCCCCTCATTTCCCATTCCCGAGACAGTTAAGTAAATTATTTCCTCCGTTAACTAACATATTTTATTGAAATCTTTTTGTTTTTGTTTAATGTATATAGATAGTTATTTAAAATCCAGAAGGATGAGCGCGTTCCCCACGACACAGGGGAACCTAGTGTGGGGAACATAGATCACATCATTTGTAATCGATCCTAACATAGTAATATAAATATTTTACTAACAAACAAATGTTGTAACTTAGTTTTTTTTTTTTTTTTTTTTTTTTTTAACTTGAACGGGTTTGCACTTGACCATAGTTTACCTGATAGCAGGCAAAGGCTATGGCCTAAGATGGAGCGTGCTTACCCGATAAGAACCGATTCACTCTCGCTTTGAAGATCGCTGGATTATAGTGCGTGGGGAACAGAGAGTCAGGCAGGGAGTTCCACAACCTTGCGGTACGAACAATAAAGGTAGAAGCGTACCGTTTCGTGCGGGACTTAGGAACTTCCACCATAAACCGGTGTCGTCCTGCCGTACCTCTACTCGTCCGATGATAGAAGGGCGCGGGCGGAATTAGTTCGTGCAATTCCGCGGCACACTCTCCGAAATGCAACCGATAGAAAACCGACAAACTGGCGACTTTGCGACGGTGTTCAAGACTTTGAAGTTTCGCTCGGCACAGTTTATTATTACCAATGATCTTCTTGGCTCGACTCTCAATTGCCTCTAGTGCCTCAAGTTGGTACTTGGCTGATCCATCCCAAAGATGCGAACAGTACTCCATGCACGAGCGAACTTGTGCTTGATACAAAGTAAGCAGCTGTTCCGGCTTGAAGTACTTTCGCACCTTCGAGAGGATACCCAACTTTTTTGCTGCAACTTCGGCTTTAGACTCTATGTGAGAGCCAAAATTAAGAGTAGGGGACAATGTTACACCAAGAAGATCAAGGTGGTCAGTTATCGGCACAGTCGAATTTCGGAAAGTGGGGGCCAGTTCGAATGGCCTCTTTTTAGCGGTAAAAAGACACGCCTGGGTCTTCGCAGCATTAAACCTGACTAGATTGGCATCACCCCAATCGGAGACCGCCTTGAGAGCCAGGTTTATACGCTCGACCATCGCCTCCCTGAGACACTGGATCTCGGCCGCACTGGCCCGCGCTGTGGATGTATAGCTCTCTACAACGGTGCTGTCGTCTGCGTACCCAAAGGTTCCGGGTTTCAGCAGATCGTTAATATGCAGCAGGAAAAGAGTTGCAGAGAGCACCGACCCTTGAGGGACTCCGGCATTGATAGCCATTAGATCTGAGGAGCAGCCATCAACGACTACTCGAATAGACCTATCCCTCAAAAAGTCCGAAATCCAAGCACAAAGCCCAGCGGGCAGGCCGTAAGAGGAAAGCTTGCTAATAAGGCCATCGTGCCAAACCCTGTCAAAAGCCTTGGAAATATCTAGGGAAACCGCCAGGGCTTCCCCGTATTCCTCAATGGCTTCACTCCATATGTGAGTGGCGTACACTAGAATGTCTCCAGTGGACCGATTCTGGCGAAAGCCATATTGTCGGTCACTGAAGAGGTCATGCGATTCAAGGTACGCCAGGAGCCTGCGGTTCAGGACACGTTCCATACTCTTGCAGAGCACGGACGTGACTGAAATGGGCCGGTAGTTAGAAGGGTCAGCACGACTACCTTTTTTGGGCACGGGCTGCACGTTAGCAAGTTTCCATGAAATCGGCACTTTGCCAGTCTCAAGAGAAAACTGAAAGAGGCGCGTCAACACAGGAGCCAGCTCAGGCGCACATGTCCTCAGTACTATAGCTGGAATACCGTCAGGACCACTGGCCTTGTTCACGTCTAGATCGCGTAGCACTTTACGGACCTCCGTTTGGCGAATCTTGAAATCCGACATGGCTGTCGGACATTCAAGAGGAGGAGGAGGCGAAGCACCACCAGCATCAAGACGCGAATTTTCCGCAAATAGAGAAGCAAATAAATTTGCTTTCTCATCTGCAGAGTGAGCCAGAGATCCGTCAGGTTTCAGCAGTGGAGGCAATGAGGGGCGGCAGAAGTTCCCTTCGATCAACTTTGCCAGGGACCAAAAGGCTTTACTACCCGCGGGGTACGAAGCTAATTTGTTCCCTACTCGGCCAATGTGATCGAAGCGTGCCTTCTGAAGAACCTTTTTGCAGGACTTGGCAGCTTTGTTATATGCCATCTTCTTCTTGCTAGTATTCCTAGCCTGGCGGTGGCGAGCATTAACCCATGCAAGGTATGCCTCATGTTTCAGCGCTTCTGCACGTCTACATTCTGGTCCAAACCATGGGCGAGCTTTGCCGGACTGGGATACATCCGAGTAAGGAATGAAATATTCCATACCTAGACGAATAGTATCCATCACGGCATCCGCACAGACTGAAGGGTCTTTAGAAGAGAAGCAGACAGCCTGCCAAGGATACGATGCATAAAAAGACCGCATCTCATCCCAATCCGCTGACCTGTATCTCCACAACCGCCGACTACCGCTAGGGCTCGGATCGGATGGGTAATATACGGATACAGACTTCACCAGACAATGGTCGGATTTACCCAAGGGTGACGACATTGTCACTGAGTACCGGTCTGGATCTGTTGTCAGCAGAAGGTCTAAGCAGTTAGGTGTATGAGACTCAACGTCAGGCACCCTAGTAGCGCCTTGGACCAGCTGAGTGAGATTTAACGCCAAAGCGAGCTTACGCGTCTCTCTCCCAGCATGGTCAGTGATCTGGTATGGGTATAGCCACTCTTGGTGGTGTCCATTGAAATCCCCCAGAAACACTAATTGGGCTGTAGGGTACTTCTGAAGAGCCTTATCCGCCGCCTCATTGAGGTATTCAGTAAGCCTGGTTGTCTCCTGATTGCCGCTGTGTGATCGGTAGACACAGGCATATAGAATCTTGTCTATTCCTGTGTCCACAAGCGCCCAAAGCACAGAGAATCTGCGATCTTCAAGGTTACGGAGACGCTGACAACAAATGTCGTCACGGACGTACATGCACACCCCAGCCCGAGCTTTGAAGTTATGCTCTAGGCTGTAGCCCGGGTACAGCAGGTACGCCGTATCCGACGGGCATTTGATCTGCGTCTCCGTCAAAATCATGAGTGCAGGTTTTTCGGTCTCGAGATGGTGGTGGACCGGAACGAGATTGGAGTGCAATCCTCGGATGTTTGTGAGGTGCACTTTAAGTGAAAGGGCGTGCTGTCGCTGTGGTACGCTTTTCCTTTGTCTCTTAACCTTCATGATAATGCGAAAATGGGGATCGGTGAGGAAATGGCAGTGGGATGAGGTTTTGCGTAGCTACCTCGTCACACATGAACAATTCAAGACATCGGTGGAGGAACTAGTCCGGAGACCGCGGGGACGCCCGTGCCCCCCCAAGGAAGTCCAACGGGCCCTTTCATCCGGTCGCCAACCGGCACGTTGGCGCAACCTCGGGATTTTTCGCAAGTTGGCGGGACAGCCTTTCACGAATGGCTATTTCGCTACTTGGGTCCCCTACTAACTGCGGTCGGCCAGCGACGAACCGTGCCACGGATCCCGCTACCCTCCGAAACTAGCTGCCCAATGTCTCGATGTGCATGTGCGTTAAACAGGTATCTGCTACGAAGAAACAACTATCCCGACCCACCTCCTCGGACGGTGTCACCGGACCACGCGCCGGAACACGGCTAGTCCGTTTGGCGACGCAGCTTAGTCCGGTGGGTGGTCACTAACCACGGCCGAAGCCTACCACCAGTGAGTTGCTGCCTGGTTTGCACCACCCGGGGACCACGTGTGGGGATACGGAACTAGGGTGCTCTCCCACGGACGAGGGCAGCTCAGTCCCCAAAAAGGTTGTAAGGTTTTTGATGACCAATAAATAAATTTTATTATTTATTATTATTTATTTATTTATTTTATAATGGCACACAAAACAGAATGTGTTCCCATTCAATTAACTTAACTCCGGTACTTTCTCGTGGAATCGTTTTCTTACCTTAGTTACATTTCTTTGGTAACGTTATTCGTGGGTTCATTTATGGAGGCTGGCATGTTTCTTTGTCCCTTTCTTTGTATCTTGTCTCAAAGTTCCTTTTTATTTGTCTCATAAACACAGTGTTGCACTTATCACACACCAGAGGTATAGAGAATGGTACGCGACAAATGCAACGCCGCATAATATGCATACATATAATAAAGCTGAAGAGTGTCGAAAGTTTAAACATTGAAGATATAAAAAAAAAAGATTTGGATATACTTAGAAGTGATAACAAAACACACTCCAACAACTTATAGATATTTGTCTGTTTATCTGCGTCTCTGTTTGTCTATTTATTTAAAACGTTTTAATAAATAGACAAACAGAGACGCAAATAAACAGACAAATATCTATAAACTGTTGGAATGTGTTCTGTTATCACTTCACGCAAAAACGACTGGACCGATCTTCATGATTTTTGTTATGTAGGTAATATGAGGCCCCGGGAGTGTCATAGGCTACTTTTTATCCCAAAATAATGCGAGAGGAAGCCGCGGGCGTCCAGTAGTAAGTACATAAATGTTTTTTACTGACCGTGCAGAATGGCCTGTGCCTCGGGCCGCTGCAGCAGGTCCCGGTCGGTGGGCGGCAGGTGCTGCGCGCTCAGCTCGCTCGCCTGCTGCTGCTGCCGCTAACACACACATACACACATCAGCATACACTACGGTTGCCTGGAAAGATCGCTGAAAGCGATAGGGCCGCCGTTTGTGGCATTAGATTTAATTTTTCTCTTTTTTGTATTATGATTTATTTTAATTTGAGTGTCCAATAAAGCATTTATCTATCTATAATAAACGTTGTAATAATAAACTTGTGGGAACCGAGTACTTTATGAACCCTCGGAAATTAAAAATCAAGCTATATTAATATAGAAGTCATCCAATATTAGCACATTCTCAACTTTTACTTGATTTCTTTTTATTCCTTTCGTGAATATCTGAGGTATTATAAAGTTTTTTCTAATTCGAAAGTTTAGTAGATATAAAGTTTAGTAGTAAGCTAAAGTTAAATACCCTATTCATGTCATCCTGATTGCATGTAAAAAAGAAAATTCATATTAGAAAATAACAAATTGATAACAAACACATGACAAGTTGCTCCTTTTATTTGGAATGGACTCGTTATTGCCACGATGTAGTATCTGATGTGAGTAGACATTATTTTTTGCCATTAGAGCATTGAGCTAGGATTATACAGACACAATCTCAAACTGAAAAGCGCAGAAAAGTTTCCGAACGCTAACATCGTCGGCGAGCGCAAACAAAAGACTGCTTATCTCTTTCGCTCTTACATATTTTAAGAACATGCAAAAGAGATAGGTAATCCAAAAGTCTGCTCAACGAGTAGCGTGGGCAGAGTTTTGGCTCGGACATATTTTTCGAGCGTTTGTGACTCTATATAATCCTAGCTCAATGTATTAGAGAGTATAAATTGCCATAACATAGTTTATGTTGGTATAATGTTCTGCTATTAGACATTAACTATTTTAGTGAGAAATACTGCAGCCCTGCAAGACAAGGTTTCTGTGACAGAACAGAGCTCAGTTAACCTCATCAGCGTACCTTCAGAACTTACTGGTTTAACATTACATTTTAGTGATTTTACTGTTACGTATACACTTTGTAATACATAAATACAGGTTTTTTTATTATTATTGCTATTGCTTTAATACAGTATCTGTGCCATATAGCAGCGCCTATTGCTATTAGACAGTACCTGTTGCACCTGCAGCAGTTTGTAGAGCAGATCCTGCGGTATGTGCGGCTGTTGCTGTTGCTGCTGTTGCTGGTGGTGTTGCTGCTGTTGCTGTTTGTGCTGTTGCTCCATGCTCTTGTTTAGCATCTGAATAGATAGAAAGATTGTTAATAGGTACATATTGTTATGGAGATGTTATGTATTAATCTCGAGTATTACCTAGGAATTTCCGTATAAAATGTTATCCAAATTGGTTTAGTCGTTTGAAAGTGAATATGTAGCGTACATACACACAAACTTTAAGTTTTGGCACTAGTGGATAGTGGCATTGAATGATATTTTTTAAAAGTTTACTGTAGTGTAATTTACTACAGTAACTTTTTTAAATTGAATTCAATTGAAGTGAACTGAATTTTTAAAAAAACTACGCGAAGTAATATGGCAATGGCATCTGTATATTTGCTGTCACGATCCCTCAGGCGAAATTCCACCGGAGCGAGCATGAAGACAAATTCTTCCTGATCAGTGAGCAGACTTTAGTTCATACCTGCAGAAGAGTCATCGGCTGGTGGTGCGGCGGGGGCTGTGGGCGCGGCTCGGGCGCCGCCGTCACCGCGTGCCCGCCGGACACCTGCGCCAGCTGTAGAAAAGAAATACATTTTTTTAAACTAAAATAGGTTTGCACTTGACCATAGTTTGCCTGACAAGCAATAGTTATGGTTTAAAATGCATCGTGCTTAGCCAATAAGAACCGGTACACTCTCGCTTTTAAAATCAAATATATTTTTTTACTAATAACTAATAACGTTACTGTCGATTAACTTTAAAAAATGATAAAGCCGATTTTCATTTGTCTATTTTGAAAAGTAGTAGAGCAATTTGAATGTTTTCGATATAATAAAGCAGGTTGAGGAAAGTTTTTCATTTGAATTGTTTATTTAGGAGCGACACGTCATCTTGATGTTTGTGATGGATGGAGATGGTGTAATGAATAGGAATTTTGTCTTTTTTCAAAGTCAAGGGGTTCTACTATTGATATTTTATTAATGAATATATATTTTTTTATTTGTGAAATGATATTTTATGTATTTATGTATGTGTGGAAAACTTTTTAAATTTGTCAAAGTTAGAAGAACAATGTAGTGCAGCGTACTGACCAGTCGCCTGAAGGCGGACAGGTCGTGGTCGGGCACGGCGTGCGGCGGGTGCTGCGGCCGGAGCCGTGACTCCAGCTCTTCCAGGCTGTGGATCTTGCCGCCGCCCCCTGGGTTCACCTCTGTGACATAGACAAACGATATTAGTTATAAAAGATAAAAAGATAAAAGGTTTTTATTTGTAAACAGGTAAATGTGATACAATGTAGTGTTGGTTGCTCTGCCTTCTACTGTAGTGTTGACTGTGTTGTAGAAGGCAGGATCTTCCAGGGGATCAATTTGTTTACAATTAAAATATATTATACTAGATATACTATACATAAACATTTGGCTATCCTTAAGCTAACTTAGCCTAAACTAAATTATAGTAATGGAGTTAGTCATTTTGATTTATTTAACTAACACAGGGATGCACTTATTTTTTTGCTTGCATGGTTAGTCTTATTAAGTCTTAGTAATTTTGTATCAAAATGCAATACCTACATCATGTTTGCAAAACTGCAAAACTGATTTTCAAGAAAGTTGATCTCCAAGTGGAAACGTACCTTTATAGATATATATATCTTTTATTTTCTGATAAATCCGTGGATACACTCAAACATGTAATTCCAACACGAGACAATGCAAGGATAGAATTCGGTCAATAAAAGTGACTTTTATAAAGAGCGGTGAACATCATAATCATCCTTTTCGCACAATATATTCGTGGGAAAAGTATGGTAGGATTATCACCACCCTTTATAAAAATCACGTATAATGAACGTCTCTACAAATACTACATCTGTCAAGTGAGTGGTGACATACCTGGCTGTGGTTCGTTAGCTCTGAGCAGTAGCTCCATGAGCGAGGGAGGGTGCGCGCGCGCCGGTGAGATGGGCGCGAACACGTGAGCCTCGCCGCCCGCGCCGCCCCCGCCGCGCGAGCTGTCCAGATCTACGGAGATACAAGAAAACTTTCAGAAGACTTGATAACCTCCTTTTTTTGAAGTCGGTTGAAAATTAGTTTTCTTCTTATCGAATGAAAATGGCAACTCTATTGTCGAGAGTTTATCAAGCCGCCCTAAGCGCCTCTGACATGGCATAACGACTGCCGTACTAGACAAACAGCCGGATCTGACAATTTAACGTGTCATCCGACCCACGGAAGCGCTAAAAATGGAATGCCACTTTTCGGTCACCAGAAAATTTGTTAAACTCGTGAAAGGACGTGATCGGAAAATAACTAACTTAAAAAAAAAAACATTTACTATCGGACGAGTTGGGTTGGACGTGACGCGATAGCGACATACATTTTAGGATTCAAGTCTCTAAGACTCAATTGTATGCTTCCAACTATATAGACGAAACAGACAAGACAAGTAATAAAACACGAATGAAAACTTTTATTTTTTTATGGAGGGAGATAGTCAATGAGGAAGTGATTCAGCTGGAGAACTATAACTACAACCAGTAGTTATAATAAGTAGGCAAATTATGAGGAAAATATATACAAGTAGTAAGCGATACATGATTAATGATGATGTAGTAAGTAGTACGTACCATCGACCATGTTATGCAGCAGGCGCTCATAGTGCCTGTCGTTGGTGGGACTCTCGCGGTGGAACCACTGGCTGAATCTACTGCCGCCTTCCGACTCGCCGCCGCCGTTCTGGGAAATAACAAATAAGCCGTTATTACAAGAAATTGTCCCCTAGTATAATTCTAATTCTAAGGTGGGGGCGATGAGTCCTGCACGGACATCCCGCTTGGGGCGTTTTGTGCATTTTTGTCCCCTAGTATATTCTTGTATTACTTTTTTTTCATATTTTCATCTAGTAGCTATCAGATGTTAACGAATAATAATAATATAATTTAAGACAACTTTATCTTACAAAATATTTCTCAACAAAGCAGTGCCGCTTAATTAGCGTGCTAGGCGACAAATTTACATTTTGAAGGATTTTTATATATAGAAGGATACCAAGGAGTAGCTGATAGGGAGAATGATGGAATGATTTGCCCCACAATTTATAAAAGTCACGTTTAATAAATGAGCCGGGTTCTAATCTAAAAATTGGAAGTAAAACAGCAGTGTATTCTTACCGTAAGCACGTCAGGTATGGAGTCAAACTTGAGGAACTCATCGAGGTTGAACTCTGGTTGCTCGCAGCCCGCCGCCGCCTCCTCCGGCTTACACTCCACGCCGGAGTCCTTATCCTGGGGAACAATACACGTTCAGAGCCCATAGACGAGTCTGTGTGAGTACTGAATGTTTGCAGACTGAGTTCTGAATACATAAAGGATTTTCATTGGATACATAATATTGCTTGTTTCCACTACTTATCTGTTGTTATTATCTATACCAACTATGTAATTTAACTTATATGCTGTCATTATTACTTTACTTCGTCATTATTTGTATCAATTTGGTATTTGTCATTAAAAAATATGTGAAACTCTCAGAATCCAACATGAGTGTTGAGTACAGACTTAATTGAACTGTAGGTTTAGTCTTATGCGTCACAGTGTTATTTGTTTGTAATCTTTTAGCCTGCATTTTGTGTCTGTACCTTTTGTAAATAAATAAATAAATACATGTCAATTTATACGAGGTCAATGTATGCAACTAAACATTACGAAGGTATAAATAAGAATACGTTAAAAAGATACGGTCATCGCAGAGAAGTAGGTGTATCGTAGACACCCTCGGCACTTCTATGATTGGTGGATCACAACTAAGTACCATTAGTTAATAAGTCGGTTCTTCCAACGATACCAACTAACTACATATATTTAAACAGTATAAGCCTCCTCTTTTATCGCCGTCTTGACCACTTTATACGACATGACACCTGCTTCCTTTTTAAAGCATTTTATTGTATGCCTTTCACAGCCTTCCTCTTCTTCTGCCCAAGAGAACTCGTGACGCATTAATTTTGTGGAGGAATCGCGACCCTCAGTCATGAGGAAATGCGACTCAAAGAGAGACTCATATAAGTACTCACATTGCTAGTGTTGGGCGAGTCGTCCCGCGGTTGCTGCACCGGCGAGGACGTGTCTCGCCACCGCTCCGCCGGCGACCGGGACCCGCCGCCGTTCCATTTCTGTACCACACATATATTCATTAAACCACTACTACTTTATATAAACATTTGAAATTCAACTATGTACATAGATAAATGAGTGATATTCCAGTAGAAACCAAATAGTGCCAGTATTAAAGATAGGTTTTATATATGCAACCAAAATCATTTCATTTATTTCCATTACAAAGAAGATGGAATGATTTTGGCCGCCATCTTTAATGAACTTGGTTATAGGAGAAAGATACTAAAGTTGTCTAAAGTAAAAGATGTTTATTAAAAGTGTATACTTTCTTTTAGTGTCGTTTTTGAGGCTCTAAATATACAAATCTGTCTCAATAGGAAGAGAGAGAGAATACTAGCCTTTCTATCCGCCGTCCCGGCAGCTTTCCCGTTCTTGTGCGGTACGTCGGCGTTATCCTGGTGCCAAGTTACAAGCGACAGTTAGCGTGGAAAAGCGCAGCATAGCAAGTAACATACACGATAGATCTATCTCACAAAGTTATTAAAATATATTATCATTATTTTTATATTATTAATCATAAATGTTACATTACATCAATAAGTTTCATTTCAATCTTAAACGCGCGATATAGTAAATTGTGTTTTTTTTTTAAAAGAATACAGATAATAAATAAACATTGTACATTCTATACATAAGAAGTGCTATAGGAACCAAGAACAAATTGCGTTTGCTCATCTGATAATAAATAATAACGTTCCTAGTTAAACCGACTTTGTGAGATAGAACATCAAAACAATATAAGATGCAAAAGGTAAACAATAGAACAATAAATAAAAGTACAATACGAAAGCCCATTTTGTGAAACGATTTCATACGGACACTTTGTATTGAAATAAAAGAGAATATAATCTTTTCGTAAATCCGAGTAGCAATATAGATTTTTAGTGCAAGCTTTGCTTTAGGTAAAGAAAGAAAAATAAAAGAAAAAGAAAAGAAAACATAATGCATCGCTGACATATTCGTGCTTCAGTTTTTAGGTTTTTTTTTCGTCGTTGTAGCCAGCGACTGACATTGGGCTCCACCAGACAATTTAATATAAGGAGATTCATTTAATGGAGTATGGAGCACACTTTGCAAAAACAATTGCACAGACCACATCTGCTTATAGTTATACTGATTGTAGATAGAAAAAAAAAGTTTTTAGGATAGTTGTTATAGTATTATTCATTCGGATCGTCGTCATTTTTGATATGGTGTTCGCATATTGATTGATTCACAGGCTACTTTTTATTCCAAAACAACTTGCACAAAGCCGTGGGCAACCATTTCAAATTCTATTCAATGACTTTGTTAACACACATAAAGAACTACAAACCTACTAGCCTTCTTCTTTTTCTTCTTATCGAATGAGAGTGGCCAACTCTGGTGTCGAGAGTTTATCAAGCCACTGCCGTACTAGACAAATTGCCGGGACCTACATAAATTGTAGGTCCAGACTGTTTGTCATAGTGCGGCAGTACCCACTAGTAATAATATAAATGACTTGTATGTATAGTGTGTATGTGTGTGTGTGTACTCACATCAGTCTCTTTATTGTTCGCGTTTCCGTTCTTCTTGACCGGCTCGTCGAAGCCTCGCAGCTCGATCGTTTCCAGTTGAGATGTCGGCCCTCCACTAAACCTGCATACAACAAATTTAGATTTTATAACATGTACCTACTATAAGATAATGCAGATTCTAACATATTTCCAACCATATTTGGCCTATAATCAGACACACACCACAAAATATATCCAGATATACAATATAAAGAATAAAACCTTCAAAATTAGCTCGGCCACTTTTTTTTTACATTGCATGGTCAGTTAGGGTGCGAAGAAAAACAACATACTGTACTGACAAACTGTATTTTTTTACAGCAACCGTAATTAAATTGCAAAAACCGCTCACCATTCGGGTTCATCTTCCTTCTCAAATCGTCGTTGAGAATAGCGACCACCAGATCTACGGTTGTCCTCCCTGGGAACAACACAAATAAGTGAATATTATATTACGAGGCATTGCAAACAATGTGTAGTGTTCCGAAACTATGTATGTACATGACATACAAAGTATTTTCAACAATACACAAACTGTAAAATTAAGTTTTTCTGACATACTAAAAATTTTAGCAAACAAAATATACAAAAAAAAACTAAGACATCAGACTTATAATATATAACGGCCAAACAATGGTTTCGGCTCTAAAAATTTAACTACATATAGTTTTGTAGATATTGTTTTAAAAAACGTACGCTTCTCTCTTTAATTAATAATTGATCACAGAAAGTCTTACCATACAAAACTTTGTATGAAAATAAGCGCTTCACGTAACAAGCCACATATAAAACTACAACTAACAATACTGTATTTCCCCAACACATACCTATCCCGCATCTTCTCGTTGTTGAACCGGTCGTCCCGCTCCCTCTTGATGTCAGAGGAGTAGGAGTCCCGCCCGAACGAACGACGCTCGTACCTAGCAACAAACAATATCACTGTTATGCATCAATATAATAAGGCCTGTTATCTATAAAGCTCCATGCTACCGAGTGGCAGGAGGTGGCGCAGAACCGGGAGGAGTGGCGTCTCCACGTGTCGGAGGCCAGGATCCATTTTGGGTCACAGCGTCACATTAGTAAGTAAGAAGTATCTTTAAAAGGTTGGTTTTTCTTTTTTCTGTTAGTTGTTCCAACTTGTATCTTCTTTAAGTCATATTATCTCATCATGAATCCCCCACAGAATTGATGCATTGGGGGAAATTCTCTTGGGCAAGTTCATCGTGGTAGGCGCCCAGATCCGTCTACGGAACACACATACAATACAATATAACTTTATTGCACAAGTGGGCGGCCTTATCACCTTGAGTGATCTCTTCCAGGCAACCTTAGCAAGAAAACGGTGACAGAAATCAGTTTGGTCGGTGGCGTACAAATAAATAAATAATACTTAAAAATAAAACCTATAACTAAACCTATAACTAACACACATGACATGTTCTCGGATTTCGTTGGCCTCAAACATGTCAACAGCTCATGTCTTATCAAGTCTTGCTGCCAATATGTGCTTTAGACCTAGATATGTGAACAAAGATATTAGAAAAAAATGTTTGTATACCATAGATGTTTATCAAAACACGTTTGAGCAGTTTTTACAATTTTTGTCTGTTTATTTAAACGCTCAACACGCAAAAACGGCTGAAAGGATCATGATGATTTTTGGTATGTAGGTTGTATGAGGTCTTAGGCTACTTTTTATCCTGAAATAATGCGAGCAAAGCCGCGGGCGTCTACTAGTAAAGTATATAATGATATATTACCTCTCTCCGTTGAGTCGCTGCTGCGGCGGCGGCCGGTACGGCTCGGAGCGTGGTTCCTCCGTCCAGCGCGTGTTGTTGGGGGGCGGCACGTCGCGCACGTCGTCGCGCACCATGATGCGACCGGAGCCGATGCGGCGACCGGCTGCAAGTATACAAGGAGTTAGGTTACTTCAAAATTAATTTTAAAAAAAAACCGACTTCAAGTCTACTGTCACTAAAAAGTTAATAAACTATGTACCCCAAACGAATAAACTAAATGTTGAAATCAGCATCTGAATCAGCCTAGCACTTTCAGTTACAGGTGCTAGCAAATTGTATCGAAGCACCCTCTAGTGCGTAATCAACATATAAATAAATGGACAAGAATACATAATCATAACACATCCATTACATTGCTACGCAAAGCAAGAAAGGTGGTACTAGTCTAAATTAATGGACAATTCATATTCATTATTTTGCAAAGCAAGGCATGTGGAAATTGTGCAGAAACAGGAACAAGGACAGGAATCGAGATTGAATAGGTTCTTATTAAATAGGTAAGTGTCGAGTATAAAATTTTCTATATCTGGCCCAAGATACAATGTTACAGCGAGAACCTTTTGAGACTTGGTCGTGATTTTTAGGTTACAACATCGTTCACAGAAATGACTGTAGGGACAAACCTAGGTTGCGGTAACCATGGCTGTCTGGTTAAAGTGGACCAGAATTAATATACATTCAGTTTTGTTGAATTCTAGTTAGTTGTTGCATCACCCAAAATTATTTTAGGAGTACAAAAAGCAACTGAAAAGAAGAATACATAAGATTTGGTATACAACTACATATCCTCTGTTTTTAATCCGGTCAAATGTTTTTGGGCACTAATTGTGTTTTTCAGCAACATTATAAATGCAATCCCCTTATCAAAGCAAGTAAACAAATTGGAGGCAAGTTTAGTCGATGCAAGGCCACCGTGTTATCACAGCAATGGATAACGACTCGATTATGGTATAGCCGTGAAAGTGAGATAACATATTGTTTTCAACTCGTATTGACAACGTTTTGGAAACGTAGGCCAGCGATAGGATATGAAACTATTTAAAGCAACTTTTATAATTATTATTACTATACCTATTTTTCTTAGACCAAGGTTTCTAAAGCGCGGCTAAAGAATTAAAAACTTACAAGATATTCGGCCTCCGTTGATAAAGAAACAAAATATTACCAACTAAGTGTCTACCAAAAGGGTTTTTTTTAGCTATTCCTCACGCTTGACTACAATTTGCCTGATGCTAAGCAATGTTGCAAATTACAATCTAGCACGATTGCTGAGAAGTGACTAGTTCCTTCTCGATCTGAAGACTGATAAATTAATTAAGTTAAATAATAGTAGCTAGTAAAAAAAAAGTTGTTAAGTAGGGAACAGAGACACCGGCAAGGACACACAACAAACATAGTCGAATGAGTCTACCGGATTCAAAGACCTGAAGAGACCAATTTGAGAGAATAGAAAGAGCTACTAAGAACTACTTTTGAACTAACTAAGATCCTACATAATGTAGACTTACCAGCTTCAGTCTTGGGTTGGTGCGTGACGGTGGGCGGCGCACCGGCACGGGCGCCAGCGGAGACTCGGGCCGCGTTCGCGCCACGTGCGGGGGCGGCGCGCGGCCGCGGGGGGCCCCGCAGCCCGAGGTGAAGGAACGCCGCTGCGGGGAGAGCACGATGCCGCCCAGCGCTGGGCTCGGACTCCTTGCGGACGCGCTCGCGCGGGTCGGCGGAGCGCCCGGACCGCTCGCGGGGCACCGTGTACACGCCTGCTGTACACAAATAACAATATTCTAGTTCAAAACTTTACGGATTCGTACTGGTAGATCGTCGGCGTGATTTTACTTCATCTTACAGCTACTATGGCTCGTACGTACGCAACACAAGAGCATATGGATTGGCAAAAAAGCTTGTTTAGTTTTTGTTATTTCTTGTCTGTTTCCTTCACTGTTAATATCACGAAAATAGGATTATAAACTGTATTAAAATGGTGGTATACAATTTTGCCACCATGTCCATGAGTGATATAAAGTTACCTTATGGTTCTCGCTGGGCGCATCTCCTCTCCCTCCTCGGTCTTCCTCATTCGGCGAATCGGAGCGCTTCTTCAGCACCCTGCAACCAATCATAAAACAATAAACGACTCGGAAAGATGTTACAGCATTTTTTATTTGCGTCTACAATTACGAAGAAAGATAAAGATAAGATAAAAAAAAGCTATGGTCAATTGAAAAGTGACTATGGTTAAGAGGCTAGTGACTATATTATCAACACAGGTACTCAGTGCCAAAGCCTAGCAAACGGCAATGGTGGTCTCGGTCAATTTTCGTGGTAAGTGACTGGATTTAAGAGGAAGGTGGTCATTGTCGACAGGAGGTAGACTATGGTTAAGAAAGTGACTGTAGTCAAGAAGAAAGTTGCTTATATTTTCATTATGGGTACTCACAGTGCCAAAGCCTCGCAGACGGCAAAGGCGTTCTCAGTAGTCAAGAAAGTCACCATAGTCAAGATGAAATTAACTGGTAGTCATCAGGAAACTGACTGTAGTCAAGAGGAAAGTTACTATTTGTACGCTCGCTTTATGTTTGTATACTCACAGTGCCAAAGCCTCACAGCCGGCGAAGGCGTTCTCCAGGTTGTTCTTGACGAGAGGCGAGTGGCGGAGCTTCATGAGCTCGTCGCGGGAGTAGGTGATGGGGCGGCGCGCCGGGCCCACCGCCAGCACCGCGGGGTCGCCGCCGCCGCCTCGGGACACGCCGCCGTCTTCATGGCCTGCGGGATACATAGTTTTGGTT
>OZ026830.1:2100738-2168763 GCA_964023185.1 Macaria liturata
AGCACGATGCCGCCAGCGCTGGGCTCGGACTCCTTGCGGACGCGCTCGCGCGGGTCGGCGGAGCGCCCGGACCGCTCGCGGGGCACCGTGTACACGCCCTGCTGTACACAAATAACAATATTCTAGTTCAAAACATTACGGGATTCGTACTGGTAGATCGTCGCGTGATTTTACTTCATCTTACAGCTACTATGGCTCATAAGAGCATATGGATTGGCAAAAAAGCTTGTTTAGTTTTTTGTTATTTTCTTGTCGTGTCTTCACTGTTAATATCACGAAAATAGGATTATAAACTGTATTAAAATGGTGGTATACAATTTTGCCACCATGTCCATGAGTGATATAAAGTTACCTTATGGTTCTCGCTGGGCGCATCTCCTCTCCCTCCTCGGTCTTCCTCATTCGGCGAATCGGAGCGCTTCTTCAGCACCCTGCAACCAATCATAAAACAATAAACGACTCGGAAAGATGTTACAGCATTTTTTATTTGCGTCTACAATTACGAAGAAAGATAAAGATAAGATAAAAAAAAGCTATGGTCAATTGAAAAGTGACTATGGTTAAGAGGCTAGTGACTATATTATCAACACAGGTACTCAGTGCCAAAGCCTAGCAAACGGCAATGGTGGTCTCGGTCAATTTTCGTGGTAAGTGACTGGATTTAAGAGGAAGGTGGTCATTGTCGACAGGAGGTAGACTATGGTGACTAGAAAGTGACTGTAGTCAAGAAGAAAGTTGCTTATATTTTCATTATGGGTACTCACAGTGCCAAAGCCTCGCAGACGCCAAAGGCGTTCTCAGTAGTCAAGAAAGTCACCATAGTCAAGATGAAATTAACTGGTAGTCATCAGGAAACTGACTGTAGTCAAGAGGAAAGTTACTATTTGTACCTCGCTTTATGTTTGTATACCCACAGTGCCAAAGCCTCACAGCCGGCGAAGGCGTTCTCCAGGTTGTTCTTGACGAGAGGCGAGTGGCGGAGCTTCATGAGCTCGTCGCGGGAGTAGGTGATGGGGCGGCGCGCCGGGCCCACCGCCAGCACCGCGGGGTCGCCGCCGCCGCCTCGGGACACGCCGCCGTCTTCATGGCCTGCGGGATACATAGTTTTGGTTATAAACTTGACATTAGATGTTAGATGCGACAGTCGCTAGAGAGACACAGATAACATTTTGGTTATAACAATTTATGTAGGTATGTAATTTATGTGTGTTCTATAATTTATTGGTCTACAAGTCGAGAGTGAATCGGTTTCTTCTAGGCAAGCGTGCTAGATCGTAGATTACAACTTACATCAGGCGAGTTGTAGTAAAGCGTGAGCCTATCTTGTTTTAAAAAAAAAATCTTATATGTAGTATGAGAGTGGCCAACTCTGTTGTCGACAGTTTATCAAGCCGCCCTGAGGGCTTCTGACATGGCTTAACGACTACCCTACTAGACAAACAGCCGTATTGTATTTATGTATGTAAAAATCATCAATACAAACTCTGAAGTATTACTAAAATTAAAACAGGCAGTACATATGACGTTTTATTTGCATTTTTGCATACATTACCACGTCACATGAAGAATTATATTGAATTAATTAACTGACATTCAGTTATACAGCTTTTTTTGTAGTCGAAATTTTGTCGGAATCTATCATTTCCCGTTAGAAACCCGTAGTGTTTCAAATACAGCTATATCGGAATATCGGGCAGTACCTACTATGTATTTTCCTATATAATAAAATTTAGTAGCAGGTATAGTCTATTGTAATTTTATTTTCGACTAATAAATTAAAGCATTTTTGAAACAACAAAAATGAAAAATATGACTAGAACTTATGCGTCATATACAAAATTTTATGCTTTCTACCGTTTCTGTCATGAAATCAGAAACTCATGTGTTTCATAAAAACTTATTTAACAATGTTAAAAAGCTACCTCTTCTTCTTATAGAATGAGAGTGGCCAACTCTGTTTTTCAAACCGCCCTAAGGGCCTCTGACATGGCTTAAAAAGCTACTACATGCTATCAAATACCTACTATCCCACAGTAACCGATCCAGTAGGCAGACTCGTTGCAAACTGTAAACACTATCGCTTGAACAATCGTTATCAATCAACGCATTGACAGCGCGTGTTATCAGCGCGTCATACCTACTGCGTTTACAACGAGCGGACCACTGATTTTATTTATCACTTTCATTTGTATTGAAGGGGTCTGTTACTAGCTAAAGTTTGCGGTTTCGCTCGCATTTTGGTGAGAGATAAAGAAAAAATACTATGATAGGTTTATATTTGGACAGACATGGCATGGTATATACACACACACAATACATATAATAAATCTGTCATTACACAGTCCCAACTCAGCATAATGCTGATTACTAGAAAGTAAGTACTGGTATTCTGTTAGGGCTGGTGTGTAAAACTGTCAAAAAATATAAAATTTGTGTGTAATATAAATTGTTAGTACCACATAATGTAGTCAATATGCTAAGATGATAGTGATAATAAAAGCAGTATTGTGATGTTAGATATCAAAATATAGGACATATATGACTTCCCTATCTATACCATAAAATTATAAAGCTGTAGAGTTTGTTTGATTGTTTGTTTGTTTGAACGCGCTAATCTCAGGAACTACTGGTGCGAATTGAAAAATTATTTTTGTGTTGAATAGACCATTTATCGAGGAAAGCTTTAGACTATATAACATCTCGCTGCAACTAATAGGAGCGAAAAAACAATGGAAAATGTGAAAAAAACGGGGAAAATTATTCATCTTTAAGGGCTTCCGGTGCGTGCGCTGCGAAAACGGTTCAAGATATCAAAAAAATATGTATGAAAGAATTATTCGTCTAACAAAATGTCCAGAACAGTATATGTCTATCTTTTAAGGTTAACTCACTAGAACCGTTTTTATGGTAATAACTATTCGACGCGGACGAAGTCGCGGGCACCAGCTAGTGATTCAATATTTATTTATACCTTAATATTACATGCCTATAAAGGTTACAATACATCTATTTATTTATTCAAACACCCAAAGTCATCCTCAGAGTATGTGATTTAAAAACCGAGCTGCACCTAGCTACCAATTAAATTCTAGATAACATTATTATAAAGTTAGTCTTTACTACAAACGAACTAAGGTTCAAATTTCCGTGTTTTTATTTGACTGTAGATAGAAAAGTATCCCAGGCATCCCTGCATTGCGTAGTGTCGAGTTTGTTGCACAAAATGTCAGCAGAAAAGATAATTGGGGGAAAACTTAGTTTGAAATTTTGGAGGTGGCCACAAACTTGTAGGAAAATACTGGAAATGTTTCTCATTTTGGCTTATTAGAAAAGTTAGTTATATGTATACGTAAATGCATATTTTCGGAAAAAGAGGATCAATAAATTGTGCAAAGTTGTCTAACTTTGCACAATTCATTGATCATTCTTAAACTTATTCTTAAACTTTAGAACTAAAGATTAAATACCAAATGTTAAAGAATGATGTCGGTAAAATTCAAACAAACTAAATAAGTAACTAGAGAATATAACGAAACTGTACATGAATTAATTTAAACTACTTACAAAAAACTTACAAAGTACTTATAACAAAAGATTTTGTACTTTTCTAACATGGAAAAAAAATGAAATCTCTTTGTTAATGTGGTAACAACCACCCAACTATTTGAAGCAATAAAAATAAACAAAATGCAGAAAGCGTAGGTAATAATAATATAGAGTAAACAGTGTCGTAAGTATTACATTACAGTTGCGGTCCTAAAATAGCGCGCGTTGAGAAACAATGTGCCCAAGGCTGGGGAAGAAACGATACAAGTAAAATTCACTTCCTTGTCATACGATAATAAAAGACCAATTGAAATGCAGTTAGTGATAATGGTTTTATATCATACTGACAAAACAAATAGTCAAAAATAAAGAAAAATAAATATGTAAACGGTTCCCCTATAATTAGTAAACCAAAGTCCTGTCTTTTACACAAATTTGCCAAGATTTCTGGCAGCAACTATAACCAAGTGCAGTAAGTATTACATTACAGTTGCGGTCCTAAAATAGCGCGCGTCGAGACACAATGTGCCAAGGCCGAGGGAAGAAACGACACAAGTGAAATGCACTTCCTTGTCAAATGATAGGTAGGGGGCAACCAGGTGTGCAGTTTATGAACATGGCATTGTATAATGTATTGCTGACTAAGTATTTGTAAAACGACGGGAATTGTTACATTAATGATTTACATTGGCAATTAATAAATTGTGTAAAGTCAAGAAAAAAATTACAAAATTAAAAGTCATCATTAATGTACTTAATTTTGTATCAAAATAAACTGTCTAATAAATGTCTGGTAGTTTGATAAGTATAGTTACATACCTAGTTACACTGAACAAGTACACAAATAAAAAAAAACCTACTGTGATAAAAATTAAAAATCAGTAGAAAGGAACAAATATTAACAAAATATACATATTGCGTACCTAGGTACTTAGTTATGTGTTGCGCAGTTGGGTAAAAAACGGAATCCTCAAATAGGCTCAGTAACATAAAAATTAAAGTAATTCTGTTATGGATAAATTAATATAGTTTTAGTTCAATAATAACAAAGAAATGAAAACTGAATTAAACAAAAATTAAAAAAGAAACTTACTAGAAGACCAAGAAACCCTCTTGACCCGTTTGGAAGGAGGCCCCGCGTGGATCTTGGGCGGCAGCTGAGTCGGGACCTGCCTCAGCGCGCTCTGGTACCGAAACAGGAACGCGTGCACGGCACATTTAATTGGCGACGGGGGGTTTTCAACTGCCTTGGCCACTTCAGCATTGGTAGAAGACTTGCGGGCGCGTCTTCGGGCTTTACGGTTCCTGCGCGCCTTCTTTTTAGCTTCGGCCTTGGCCTCTTCCTTTGTTTTCTCTGTGACTGGTTGAATAACTTCAAGATTTGTATCAGGTTCATTTCCTTTTTGTTCCTTCGAGTTTTCAGCCGATTTAGCCTCCGCAGTCGTAGTTGCAGGTTTGCTCCGCGGTTGCTTTTGTTTTGTGGCTTGTTTTTGAGCTGTAGGTTTAGGTGCTACAGCTGGTTTCGAGTTTGCTGCTCTTTGTTTAGCCACTGTCGGTGTATTTGCCTCTGCACCTTTGCGAGTTTCAGCTGAAATAACATTCTTCACCGAGTTGTTTGCTTGCTGAACTCCTTTGTTAATCAAAGAAACTTTGGCCTCCTTAGATACTTTGGCTACCGTAATCTTGACTTCCATAACTTCTTTGGCCTCTTGCGGTGCCTTGGCCTCTACAAGTTGTTTGGTCTGCTCGGGTTCTTTGGCCTCTACAGCGTTTTTGGCCTCCTTTGGTGCCTTGGCTTCCGCAACTTCTTTTGTATCCTCGGATATCTTGGCCTCCGCAACTTCTATGGCCCCCTGTGGTACCTTAGTACCTGTAACATCTTTGGTCACTTCGAGTACCTTGGCCTCTGCATCCTCCCTGGTTTTCTCTGTCACCATAGCTGCCACTATGTCCTTGGCCTCCTGAGGTTCTTTAGTCTCCACTATCTCTTTAGCCTTCTCGCGAGCCACGGTCTCCACTACTTCTTTAGCCTCCTCGACTGGCTCGGTAACTATAATATCAGGGACCATAGCTTCCACTACGTCTTTGGCCTCCTGAGGTACCCTAGTCTCCACTATCTCTTTAGCCTTCCCGTGAGCCAAGGTCTCCACTACTTCTTTAGCCTCCTCGACTGGCTCGGTAACTATAATATCAGAGACCATAGCTTCCACGTCTTTGGCCTCGTGGGGTACTTTAGTGTAACGTACCTCTATGACCTTCTCGCGATCCACAGTCTCCATTGCTTTTTTAGCTTCCTCGAGCGCCTCAGTCACTATAATTTCGGGTATTTTAGTCTCGACAATTAGTTCTGTAACACGTATTGTTTGTTCTGGGTGGCAAGACTCCGCCTCGGTGTATTTTATTTCAGTTAGATTGTCATCTTGCAGCGGGACTTTCGAGGCCTCCGCAACTGGCGCCATCGTCACATCTTGGTTGCGAGGTGATATTTCATATATAACCAACTTTTCCTCGACAGGCTCTTTCGGCTTACTTGCGGTCGATATTATTTCCACCACAGACTTTTTGTCTATATTTTCAATATCAATTTTTGATATTTCCTCCAGATTAGTTTTGGTCGCCGCTTCGGGAGGCATTACATTATTAGTTTGTTCGGCCTGTATGTCTCGTTTTTCTTCTATTTTTGGTAAATCAGAGTCAATTGTCTGAGGTATGCCCTTATCCGTAATAAAGTCAACCATCTTGACGACTTTGTCTTCCATGAGTGAAACGAAACACGCGGCGAATTACAAAATGGCGGCAGAAAAAATTGTAAGATTCGTCTTAATACTAAAATTAACAACTAAATTAACGATAAACCATTAAATAAGTATATGAAATAAAATTAAAATAAAATATTAATAAAAAACTGTTCATAAAAATCAACACTATACAAAAACTACACAAAACTGTACAACACGTTAAAACTGCACAAAACACTAAAATGGTCGAAGAGATGGCGTCGGCGCGGACGCGCGAAAGTAGCGTATGTGCAATACTTTTTCAATCCTTGGCCAACACAAAACTTGATCAAGACAAATGTATATGGGGCAAACGATACCAATAACTTCAAGATCTAGTTGTAGAAGGCGGGAAAAGCACGGGACACGCACGAGTTCGTCTCAAAGACTGATGCAATCATTATCGGTTTCGCTCCAAAACTTTTTATATCTACCCGCATTTTTGTAACATTCATAAAATGGATGCGTTCATGTTCGTAATATTTTAAGATTTTTTCAAACTCACCCTCAATATTTCACGATTTACTAGGTACGACAAATGTATTACAATAAAAATAACTTATAAATATAGTTGATCATGGTAATTTCACAGGGTGTAAATTATGAGTAAGATGATAGAAATGCGTAAGTTCGTAATGAACCATTCCAATCATAACACAACACAAGACATAGAGTATTGTTTCATATTAATATAGCATAAGATATTGAAAACATTAAGTTTATATACATTGAGATTTGTGAATCATGTACTTATTATTGATTTTGCAAAGATATGTTCCCTATATTGCAAAGAAAATAAAATGTTGCTAGCTGAACATAAATACCATGCAATTAGCATTTAAAGATTTAAAATTCAATGGTAGATTATGTTAATTAACTTAATTGAGACAAATACACTGTCTAGTTCATACTAAATACATAGTCTAGTGAGTCATAATATATAATTTAAAATGATAAAATCAAGTGCATATGAATTTTATTTTGATGTTTTGCCACACATTTTTAAAGGTATTGTTTGTGTATTGTATTATATGTAGTGTATGGGTTTATGTGTGTATGTACTTATATTGTATGGTAAAATTCCATCAGAAAAATCGGTTAAAAAAACATTTGGGACTATATTTAGATTAGCTGTAATGTAGGTACTGGTATTTGGTTATTTATGGAGTGATAATCTTGTTTGGTTTTAAGTCAAGTGAAAATTTATTCAATATTATTAGGTATGTGTACAATCAAATCTAAATAAAGCATTCACTTCATCATATAAAATGAACATAGGTTTGCTATTTTCTTCCAAAATGATGATGCCTGTAAAATCTTAGGCAAGTTGTAGCAAGTGGCAACAAAAACACATAATTTCAAGCCATGGTTTGCTGGCGATGTATTTAGATCAATGATAGAAGTAGATAGTTTAGTCATAATTTACCTGTGTTGTCCTATAATTGGATTTGCGTTTATATCATAAGTTGCTATTTTGTGTCTGTGTGAGTTACATAAATAAATAATCATTAAAATCTACACATAATTGAAAGAGCCATACTCATTAGATATTATCTCTCCTTAATATATTCTACAGATTTTTAGATTAGTTCACTGTATGAGAAAAATAAACTGAATTATAAACAGAAATAATAAAATCAGTTAATTAATAATAATAATAATAATACTTTATTGCAATTAAATAACAAGAGTAATTTCCTTATAACTGTGTGTTGTCACCCGGACGAGATGTTTCTGTTTCCCGGGTGACAACGTTAATTTCAATGGCATATGACTTGCTTAATAACTTCATGTTATTCATAATAAATATGTAATCACAATTTGATGATGACTAAGAATATATGAAATTGATACAAATAGAAAAGTATACAATATACAGATTTCATTTTTATCAGAATGATAATTAAGAAAGTGGCTCATGCTAATGTTGATAGTTTTCCAGGCGCCCAAGGGGCCACTGACATGGCTTAGCAGCTGCCATACTACCTATGAGATCCTAGGGGTTTTTCATACCTTCAATTTAATATGTCATTCGTAAGCACCCAAATGTAATGCCTCATGTTGGTCACCCATCTGACTGGAAGATTAACCTACTCAAATATTGCATTGCATTTGTCATCAAATGTGATTACCTCCACTGTCTGATCTATGGGTGCATATACAATATACATGCTATAAATATCATCATCATCTTAGCCTGTGGCCACCCACTGCTGAGTATAGGCCTCCTATCCAGCATGCCACACAGTATGCTATACACAGCTTAAAAACAAGAAATGACCATTCAATAATTTATTTAGTAAATCAGTTTACGAACATGTCAAAAGCAAGGTCCATTTGCATCGTCAGAGCAAGTTACAATTTGACCCTTCACAATATCGGGCAAATCTCTTTGTATCAAAGAGAAATAAACCTCTGCCCAGTATGCAGAGGGTTGGCTCACCCTTGACCTTCATTACTTTGCTCGCTATGAATAATTAATACTATAGAAATGTAACTCCTTTCAAATGTTGCATCGAAAACGATTCCATATTTCATCTCACTCCCACACACCACACACAAAGCTTGCTTGTAATTGGTTATGATGCCAGGAAATGGCTGAATAAATAAATAAATAAATATTCCGGGACATTGCACACAGCGCCATCTAGCCCCACACTAAGCAAACGCTTGTGTCGTGGGTACTAGATAACGGATATAATACTTATATACTTTTCTTTTGTAAATACATACTTATTATACATACAAACGACCAGACTCAACACAAGTAATTATAAATTTTTTTGAATGGTTGGTTACAGTTGGTTACTAAAGGATTACATTCAGTGTTTTTTTTGTTGAACCTTTACAATTCCCAAATAAATGACTATGACTACTTAAACAATCCACAAACTCAACCATGGAGTGGTTGACTATGTCATATAACATTTCTTTGGCTTAGTTATGTTTCTTTAGTATAAGTTATTTGTAGATTGTTCCCCTTTCACTGCAACCCTACCTAGTATACATCTAAAGGGCTAAAATACTACATGCAGATGCTCCGATATTGTCAGAGTTCTATGATGCAGTAGGTCTTTTGCAAATTTACAATTATATGAATGAAATATCACATTCTTTTCAAGCAGATGAAAGAACTATGAATCAAAAAGGTTTGTATAGAGCCAAAAAGAAAGTTATATTTTATTTTCAATATCTATAAGGACTTGCTTATTTGGTTCTGTTTTGCATACTTTAATAACCAGCTTAGGTAAAGATTTCCATTTCAGACTGCTGTACTATGTAGGAAATTTTTAACTATTCAGTAGATTTTAATAAGTAATCTTAAACACAACCCTTTACCAAAAGGAAATGGCCAAGCTTTTAATTTTAAATCCAGTAGGCATACAATGGCTGCAAAGGAATTCCAAATACAGTCACATTGGAGGTTTTTTTCCTTGATAAGGCAGGTAAGTAGGTAATATAATACAAAATAAAACATGCTAGGTATAAGAACTAGATAATAACAAAAATTGTTATACTAGTTTCAAGATAGTAAGATTCAGATTATTTATTGACCAATTTATAACAATCATCATTTACGTTAAGTCTCATCATCATTTATGGTTAGTCCACGTTTACGACCAAAACAAAAATCACAAAAAGCTATTACTCTCTTATGGCATAAAATGGGAAAAATAGCCCATTTTGTACTTTCACTCTTAATAAATAATTTAATTTAGTATCATAAACTTTGGAGCCTGTCAGCCCTATGAATTTAGGGACATGGCTAAGAGGAACAACAACATAATACTTATTTATGTTTTTTTTTTTGCAAATTATAGAGGTTTGATATATTTAACAGATCAAAAAAACACACTCAACAGTAGGTAATATCTATAGTAAGCCCCTTTTAGCATTTGCTCCGACCCAAAATCAATGTTCAAATTCACCACTCAGAAATATAGGCATGTTGTGCAGTGATAATCCAATCCAGGCTTCTTGCTTATAGTTAGCATAAATTCCTCTTTCTACCTTTGTTGTTCATAAGTCTATGGCTTTCAACTATACAACAGATTTAAATGAACTGATAGATAAACAGACACTTTTCACATCAAGTTCATGTAAAATTTTGCCTTGTGAAAGGTTTCTCTAGGTAACTATGTCAGTATTTAGTAGGTAAGTATAGGTATGGATTTATTTTTTAATAACTAGAGTGTCAAATCATAATCATGATTTGTTCATAGCTATTTACATACTCATAAACACCAACTTATTGTAGTGGGTCACACTACATTATGAGATACAATCAATTCATTGACAATTAATGACATGCAAAATCATTTGAAATTGCCAAAACTGCCGAACTGGAAATCTTGTTGGATTTAGGACATGGTACTGTTATGTAGGCATTGTTTTGATTCAAGTTAGGTGACCTACAAAGCCACTGTGACATGTATCAGGTGTTTTAGACAAAGCCTGACTGTATCTATATGAGACTCTTATAAGGCTTTGTGCAGTTCACAATAAGCTATTGGAATTAGTGGCTGGATGTAGAAATATGGAAGGCAATTCTGTTAACAGGTTTAGTGGAATTATCGAGATGACAGGCAAGTAAAGCTCAGGCTGATCGTTGCCGATGTCCAGTTATCAAATATTGAGCACTCACCTTCATGATGCGAGCCATCCTTCTGGCTTTGGTTCGTAGATTTCTCTCTCACAGAAGACAAAAGGCTCACAGCTGACATTTCTTGCAGGTCTCGCGCTCGGTTTACTCAGTCTTCTCTCAATATATTAAAATGCTAATAACAACTTTTATTTACAAAACTGTTCTGAACTCTAAATTCTAGTATTGTTTATATCACAGACTTTTCGTTTTCTATCAATACGGTTCAAAACGTCCACGCACTAAAATACTAACATATATTTAAAAGACTCTAGGTATAATAAACTTATTTACACATTAAAAACTAACTGTTATCATCTAATTTCAACGCTCTAGCGGTCACAAGATTTTCATAATCATATCTAAAACTTCAATTTTAATTTATATTTCGATGCAAAACTCCGCCATATGTCTTTTTGAAACGTAATACCCGAAGAAAAATGTGAGTCAGCCGTTACATCGGGAATTTCGATACAAGCGTATTTTCAATTTATCCGTGTTACATTCGCTTACCACTATTTTGCTTTTTTTTAAACATGGCGTTCTTCTTGCTGCCCTGCCACAAAAGAGTCGACATTATTTATTTATCTTACCGATTTTATGTTAATTTCAGCTTATAGGATAAGGGTCCAGAATATGATTGAAGCAAAAAATGCTTCGTTTGAACTTTGAACTATGTTGTATTTTCATCTAGAAGTCTTATTTGAGTAATAATAAAATCTAATTCCTGAACGCATCCATGATTTATAAAAAGTTGACAGTTGGTGAAAATGAAAACCTCGTGAAAGCTTATGCCCCGTGAACACATTTAGCAAACACTAAAAAACAGACGGTCATCAGTTTACTACCAACAAGGATCTTGTATCACTTATGACTACCAACAACAAGAGAGACTGTCTTTATTCTGAATAATGGAAGCAGCAATTCTCGAATAATATCTTCAACGCCGTCCATTCCCTTGTTGATAGAACGAGCCATCGAATATGTAATCGGGATCCTTGCGGACTGTTGGGCATTTGTTCGCCAAGCATGTGGCATCAAATAAATACATGGCATCAAATCAAACTCATGAAAGTAATTTTTCTTAGAAAAGAGCGTTCCAATACTATTGAAATTGCATTTTCTTTACAATTAAAGTCTTTGTATTTCAAGGTATTTCACAACTTCACAGACCTGTATGAGTGCGAAAGAAACTGTTTTATAAAATAAAATAGACTTTTTTGAATGCAAGTGTAGCAAAATGTCTTAGGGGTTTACATTCTCTTTGGCAAAATGTGTGCGTGCCGTGCCTGTGCGTGCTGTCCCAGCCCAGTTCCAACAATTTTGTCTAATTTAACTAATTTTTAATTTTACTTTATTGTAAATAATAGCAACAAACAATTCATCATGGCTTCAAAATGGAATAATGTTGAAACCGGAATATTACGAAAAAATGAGTTCAAAGAGAAGAAAGAAGAGCTTTTCGTGTTCGGCTACTCGTGCAAATTGTTCAGGAACGACGATAGGGCTCTGCACATTGATCAAGGAAAGCATCTCATACCGTGGATGGGGGATGAGACGTTGAAAATCGACAGGTTCGATACGTTTTTTAATATCAGACTCATGTGGCGCTAAAGTTTCAAAGCAATTGTAATGTCAGAAAGTTATAATTTTCGAAGATGTCTAAGATTTTCGCAGAGGATGTATAAAGTGCAGAAGGAGCGGCTGCCGGCGCCGCGGGGGACGCCCGCGCCGCCGCGGTTAGATACGGTGACAAGCAGCGGTGGTATGTATTACCTGCAATGGTATACTTGCGTATGTATTACTTGTTATATGATTATTGTGTATGGTGGCATTGATACCATCCATATATATATATATAATAAACTGCAGATTATGTCCTTGCTTCATGTAATTGAGGAACTATGTCCATTATGTAATAAAATTTTCTTCAAACCAAGTTCTATAATAAACTAGCAATATAACATAGAAAATAAGAATCTGTGCTAAAAAAGTTGCAGCTTTAAAGTCATCTGTAAAAGTATGAAAACGTCCTCTTTTCTCTAGTAAAACCTTTATACTAGTTACCTTAGTATTGTCACCAAAGAGGTGTGTTACAGTGTTCAATCCGGAATCCGGGAGCACATAGGTTAGCCTCTGTTCTCAGACTGGATCTATCTGGACAGGTATGACGCAAGAGGAGCCCTCCACGACCTGGCCAGGTTCGAGGTGCCCTCGGGCGGCTACGACTGGCGCGTGGAGCTCACCAGGACTGAATATGAGGTGGAACAGATGTGTGATGAGGAGAGGTACCGAGCTCTGCATACTGATGAAGATGAGGAGCTGATGTATAAAGGTTTGTATTCATATTAAAGTATTTTAAATAGTACCATAATGCCATTATTAGTGTTGGCTTATTATAGTGTTACAATGTTGGATTTTCTAAATTTATATATTATTATAGAGTACTGACTTTCACTGATATAATATGTAAAGATCATATTCACAAAATTTAAGGATTCTGCTAAGTTTAGCAGATGGTCAGTCACTTGATGTTGGAGTTTCCTGTATTGAAAAAGATTTATGGCCTTCTTCTTACTAACTTATCCTATGAATTTAGTGAACAAATTAATGATTTTAATTTGTTGTTGTTGAAGGCCTACACAAAATGGCAGCTACAGGTGATGCATATCACAAGACTTGATATGGCATTGTATGATGCAGCCTACATCATTATAAAATCCTATCTTTCAATTAAGATATTACTTTTCGCAATAAGGCCGCCACATATGGCACTAGAGTAGTTTATGTATGTAATGTTATTAATTTTGTTTTATATGTGTGTGACAATAAAGAATTATCTATCTATATACCTATCTAATATTGTATTTTTGTGGAATAGGTTTGCACTTGACTAACAGCTTGCCTGATGTTAAGCATTGCTGCAGCCTGGAGTTAATAAGTACCTTCTAGGTAAGTGGTGTAACACGCTTACCTAGAAGGTACTTATTTACTCCAGAAAATTAATTAATTTAGATTAATTTGAAGACAGCTGGATTGGATGTGATTGAGTGCCAACAGAACTATCCCTGTGTTAAAACAATATATATATGTATGATCTTAGGTTACATCTAATCTATTACCTACATATTTAGATGTTTTGCCTTAGCTATTTCACAAATTGTAAATTCATTTTCATGTTTAGTTTGACCATTGTTATACATTCATGACAACTGTATCGACACATCAGATGACGGAGGTTTAGACTGGCCCCGCCAAAAACAGTTAACTGAGTAGCTTGCGACTCCCCTATGCTTTTTTTTTACAAGGAATGGGTTTGCACTTGACCGTAATTCACCTGATGGTAAGCAATCATTACGGTCTAGGATGGAATGTGCTTACCCAGTTAGATGCCTTATGCATTAGTTAGATTATTAATATCCTACTTATTCTGTTTTCTAGAGGAAGAGTTGAAGAGACTCCATGCGGCTGGCTACGGCCAGGTGGGGTTCAACTATGATACTCCGGCCGAGCCCAAGGTTGAGGAGCAGCCAGTGGAGGTGGACGAGCCATTTATACCCACACCAGCATTCAAGGCTCTGTTCCAACATGATATCATTTTTGTGAGTTACCACCTTTTATAGTTTGCTTGCAATGGCGCCTGTGTTTTCCGCGTTTCTTGTAACAATAAATGAGTTTAAATCAATTCAATTTCAAAAAGTCTTTATTTCACACAAGTAATTTACAATTAAAATATGCTAGAGTTAAATGAGTTATAGAATGAGAATAGTATATTATGCAACTAGTGAATAAAGGACGGATTTAAAGCGAGGGCCGTAGATGAGTCACGAGCAAGTGAAGGATTCTAATGATTGAATCACGAGCGCAGCAAGTAATTCAACTGTTAGAATCCTGGACGACGCGAGTGGTTCATGACCCTCGACATAAATTCGTACTTTATTCAGGAGTTGCATACTATACTTTATACCATGGCTACGAAAAAAGACAATTTAAGCGAAAATAGAAATTTAACCAAGAAATAAGAATTGTTACATTAATTGAAATGGACATTAAAATTAGAGCAATGACTGAAATTAAGCGTAATTTTCTAATTATTATCATTAGGGTGGTCAACTTGTGAAACAATATTTATTTTTCTATAAAGCCAGCAAAGAACTCAAAACAGTTTTTAATCTAATGCCAAACTCCTTGTCGCAAATATCGACCAATCAAATCTCGAGAATTTATTTGCACCAAAGAGTTTTAAATTTCGAATCTTAGCGCAAGGAGCTTGTGTAAGCATTGAAATAGAGATGGGATATATTTTTGTGTTCCAAATTCAAACACCAAAATAATAAAAACAATACAGTGAATAAAAGGCCTTTTTATTCACTGTTTTGCGTGAATAAAATAAGCTTTTCTGAGTAGGTATGGTATAAATGAGTTTAATTGATATACATAATTTGATAAAGATATTAAAAAGAAATTGTAATAGGTATATCAACTGCTACAGCTTTTGATTGACCATTATATTCATAAAATCATGCACGGCTTCCGTAAAATTACTAGCAGATTTTTTTTATGCTTTATGTATTGTTGTTACAGACTGTTTTCAAAGAAATTTCATAAATATAAACTTAGCTTGCATATTTTCTCTCAGATAACACGAAAAACTGGTGATTGACCTGATATGACTGGCTGTCTTGAAGACCCCTTTTTTCAAAATAATATTAAATTCAAATAAGTATATTTTTTTCGTTAAAAATGCCGTTCAGACTGTTTGCCAAAAGAGACTGGGGCATATTATCAAACAGAAGACTTGTTAGGTTAACACTTGTTTGCCTGCTGACCAAAATATATTATTTCTTTTCTTCCTCAGCCCGAAACCCAAAAGCAGAACGCCATAATAGAGAAGACGGCCAAGTTCATAGCGACGCAGGGCACTCAGATGGAGATACTCATCAAGGCCAAGCAAGGAGACAACCCCCAGTTCAAGTTCCTGAACAAAGATGACGTGCTGCATGCATACTATATAGCTCTGGCGGGGCTCGTCAAGCAAGGGAAGTGGCCGCAGAAGGAACCTGAACCAGTTGAAGGTAGGTTCTGATCTCCTCCATCACAGACTAGTGTTGCTTACCATCAAGCAAGCTGGCAAACAGACATAGTAGAACAGTAGTTCAAGTTTCTGATCAAGGAACTAGAACTGTATGCACACTGTATACATAGTGTACAATGTTTCCGGAATATTTATTTATTTCATTTATAGAATCAATTTTATCTTATTAGAAGGTTTATGAGTCAGAAACACATTTATTCATAATAAAAAAATAATAACATTAAATTATTTTGTGTACCATGTGTGGAAATTTTAAGTTTACTTTTAATAGAATTAAGGTTATATTTGTAAAATGGAAATAAATAAATTTTGTAAAATTTGTATTGTATTTTATTTGTTACAGAAAAGCCACACGAGCCAGATGAATACCTGCATCCGAGTTTAGCGTCTACCATTATTGAATCTGTAAGTAAATAAAATGTTATTTATAAAAAAAAAATAGTATGTATTATACTTAGACCACTGACCTCCATTACTACTAGTACGCTGGACTGGCTGTACCATACAAAATGACAGCTCTTTTTTGTGCCGATTTGAAGCGCCTCCCTTGAGGGTACTGAGAACTAAATTTGACATTTATTCAAGGATTTTAATCCCTCTCATTATCACAGGATTTCTCTTTTTGTTTTGTGAACTAGATTTTATACGAATAGAAGCCTTATGTTTCTACAGTTAAAGTTCATTTACTATAAATGTTAAATCGGGGATGAAATCGATCAAAAATGAGAGACATAGTAGGCAGGCTGTTGTCATGTTTCAGCAGCTTTCCAGTTTAAAAAATAATCTGTGAGAAACGTCACTGTCTAGTCAACGTAGTCATATTTATCAATAAATAATATTATTTAATTTTATTTATTATAAATCTTACTCGACACAAAAATCTGAATTATTTTGTGAAACTAACACAAAATAGAATAAATAAATAACAAATTGATATTATATTATTTTCACACAAGCAACATTATGATGACATTATATTATGACAAAAGGTAGCGGGAAAAAAATAATTTCATTTGTAACTAATTTAGATGTATTTTATTGTAAAAATAACAATATGATAACAAATAGTAGTGTATGCAGAATGCAGAAGTGAATCTTATAGTGGCTGCAATATATCTTTCAACAGGTATGCTAAGATTACATTATTGGGACTAAGGTGACCTATATTTTTTCGGGGCGTCGCGACTTTACTAATGCTTAACTTTTTAAGGTTGACTTTTATTTAAAGTGAAATAGGTTTGTGGTTACGGTACACGTTCATATTTGTATTCTAAAATCTTGTGATAAGCGTTACAAGATTATTAAGTTATTCAATTGATTAAAAGGACACAACAAAATGTCTCTTTTATGTCGGTTACTATCATAAGTTACAAATTAAAGTGCCTTTTGTAAGTAAGTTTGTTGGTGTTTATTACTTAACGCGTCAATAGAGCTAGGGATTATCATGATTGGCAAGATGCAGGTAAAATAGGGCCCCAAAAGAGACTGCTCCAGATTTGGTAGGAAGATGAATTGAAATATCCTAATTATATAATGTATTATCACCATAGTTAGAAAAAGACATCAGCCTGTCATACATTCGCCTCGTTCTGCTCGTAATTGGACCAGCAGTGCTCATTCCTTATTATTAAATATTAATTCCATGCATGTATTACATGCATGACATGACATTAGAACGTATTTGACATGACATTGACCAGTTTTGATAAACATAAACAACACAATAGTGTTGTCGATATTCCATATCGACAATATTTGTCGATGTTTTTTCTGGCATAAATTGTATCAATGAACGGTTTGTTTTTAAATTACAGGTTAAAAGACTCTTCACTAAAACTGTGGCTTATCACTTAAGGACTCGCTACTGGGTCCAGTGGACTTAGTCCCTTGAATTTTGTTGAATTATTTCGAAATTACGACGATTGTAATGTGGCCGTTCTTAATACCTTTCGACTATAGTATAGGGCGGTAGATAACGATCTAAGCTGACAGTTAGTCCGCTACATGTTAGTGCTATGGGCCTAAAAGGTGCGTGTGGGTCTATTGGACCCGGTAGCGGATAAATACATACGTAACATATTTTTGCATACATTTTTACATATTATAAGAATTTTTATCGCTAATGTTCCACAGCATATCAAAACCCGTATCCGAAACATAATACCAGAATTAGAACCAACGGCACCATCAAACGTACCCCTACCAACAAGTGGACGAAAAGTACATTGCGATTTATGTAACTGGAAGAAAGATAGGAAAACAAAGGTTTTTTGAGTAATATATTCAAATTCAATTTTTTTATTAACTAATGAAATAATAAAGACATGGTATTTACGTTCTTTTTTTACATACTAAGTACATACATGTGCTTTTCTAGCGGACCCCGAACTAGGCAATGCCTGTATCTCGGAGGCCTAGGGAAGAATTACATATTTGAGGTAAACATTTGCTCTTTCTATGACAATGATTTTAAATGATTAAAGGCTTAATTGCATTAAATAATATACAATACAAAAACCAATTCAACATAAGTTACGATATTGAAGCGTTACTTTGCGGAAATCCATTGTAACTGAAACTCTGGAGAAATATGATTAAAATATGTGGTGAGTCGCAGCGGAAAATCACTACATATTTCTCCAGAGTTTCAGTTGCAAATAGTGCTTGTTACAAAACAGTAATGTACAAACTGAAGCTGCTTCAAGAAAATAAAAAGATAATGTGATAATGTATTACACGTATTACATACATTACATATGAAAGGAATGCAAGGATTTTTGCGGGTTTATAAAGATTACGTATGAATGTTTGGTATCTCCAATGAGTAGTCTAGGGTATTTATGTGTTTGTGTGTATGTATGTGTGTGTGGGAATGTTGTGTGCATATTGTGTAAAATGTTTGAGTAATTTTGATCTAACTACGCTTAAGAACGAACACCAGTTAGCTAGAATAGAAGGTCTACTTCTGTATTCAGCCTAAAATCTAGGTTGTACACTCTCACCAGTTTTTCAGTGTCATCATAAGATTTGATTAAAAGACAGTGAATACTTCTAACTCCCCAGGTGGTTTATGGGGGAACCTAATCTACGCTTTCTTACTAACTACTTAACAATTTTTCTTACAACCTACTTGTTTAAATTACTGACTATTTACATTTTCCTTTAAATTTCTAACTAACATTGTTTTGGACACTTTCTTATATGTATAAACTAAATTATAAAGAAAACGTTAATAAAATCGCGGAAAGGATGTAAAAAACACGATGGCAATTTGCTTTTTGAGAAATAAATGCCAAATTTAGTTTTCAGTACACTCAAGGGAGGCCCTTCAAATCGGCACAAAATAGTTTTTATTTTATATGGCCAGTCCGGCGTACTAGTAGTAATAGAGGTCAGTGGTTAAAAAGGATAGACATCTACAGGTATCTCTATCGCCGATGCGAAAATTAGATTTTTGTCGATATTATTTGTTACATTGTCCCGTCCCTACTATTAGTTCCGTGTGGAACTTCACTGGCGTTGTCGGCGCCAAGATGGCGAAAATCAAATAGGCACAAAACGATGCGGCGACCAGCCAATCCAGCGTACTTGTACTGATGGAGATCAATGACTTAGACGAAGAAAAGAATAGACGGCGGGTAGCTCCGTTTCATTTCAACAAGAAAGAGATATAGTATTGAGTTATTATAAGTAACAGAAAAGGACAAAGCTATACTATTTCCGTCTCTAAGAGCGTGCGAGCTTTTTCAAGGCCAGCGACATAAGTAGCTCAACAAACTTTGACAGTTATTTCGTCTTTGTAAAATTGTGAAGTTTATTTTGGCATTTTTCTGCATCATTTTTAAATTTCATTGTTTTAAAGCAGAGATAAACCTATAAAACAATAGTTTAGAGTTTAGTTTTTTGGCTCATGTGTGGCCACGCTACCCGATCCTCTATAGCTTTTTCTTACTCTAAGGTATTATATCTGTTATCTAGTTTATCCATAACGCAAGCGTTTGATTAGGATGGGCCATGGGCCAATTTTTTTATTTAACACTGATTAGGATTTTGTTTGACTACAGCCTGCCTGATGTTAAGCACCACTATAGTCTAATTATGTTATTTATTTGCCTAGGAAAAACCTATTTGATCTGGATTTGAAGCCCCTTGGGTTATAATTTTCTGGAAACAGGACTTCAGGTAGAGAGCTCCATAATCTCGCTGTTTTTACTACGAAGGTTGAAGCAAAGCGCTTCGTGCGAGTTTTTGGTACTTCGAACTTCCACCATGAATCGGTGACGCTGAGAAAGTGGAGAAATCAATTTATTCTCATGTAATATACATAAGCACATAATTTACCATTGAATCTTATTATTGAATACAATCCAGGCGTCTTCAAATCTAGAGGTTAATTGGTAACTGCTAAGTAAGCGGGTTACACTTTTCAATTTTCACTATCAATTTTATGTAACATGTACACAAATAATGTTTACTGGGAAGGACTAGGTACCAAGATACAGGCTAACGCCTAGTTTGGTATATAGAGCCGCCACTTCATATATGTACATTTTTCTACATCAATAAATAATTTTGAATGCTTAACATCAGGCAGGCTGTAGTAAAGCTAAAAACTACGTCACGTAAAAAAAAATTACCCGTTCTTTCTATATTCTGAGAGACAGATTTTTTACATGAGTTAGGCTCACGCTTGACTACAACTTGCATGATGTTAAGCAACGTTATAATCTACGATCTAGCGCGCTTGCCTAGAAGAAACCGGTTTACTCTCGACTTGAAGACTGATAAATTAATTATAAGTCTCTTCCCTTCTGTATGTATGCATAGATCTTTAAAACGACTCATATATAGAGTGACTCAAGAAGAAGGTTTTAATGTTTATAAGTATAACAATGCGTAAGAAGTTGCGGGCTACAGGTAGTAACTCATTAACTGTCCTCCCTATGTGCAGGCGCCGTCGATCCCCAGCATCCAGTACCGGCCGTCCGCGGACTGTGACTACAGCATGCTGATCTCCAAGATGCGCGCGGAGGGCGAGTCGGCGCCCGGCGAGCTGCCCCCGCCCGGCACCGAGCCCGCCGCCATGTTCGCACCGCACGCAGCGCTGCTCTACAATGCACAAGGTGAGACAATTAAATATCAATTAATTTAATATTATTATAGGTGTATTTTTATGTTTTTACCATCTACAAAGCAACCCATGAAATAAATGATTTTGAATTTGAATTTATCTTTATATATCCCAAGAGCCCACGACGGCCAGATCTTCCTTATTTTAAAAAAGTTGAAAGTTTCTCTACACATGTCTCCTATACAGCTAAGAACGATCAGCGACTATAGAGTTTGGGTTGGTAGCAGGTAGTAAAGGTGTATCAAATAGTACTTAAAATTCGTTAGAGTATAAAGCTCAATTTTTTTTTAAATATCATTGGGATAACTTTAGAAATCTCGTCATCCTTTGCCGGACACTTATGATGTGTACGTTGGTTACTTATTCATGCTCGAACGGCTGTAATTTAATCGATGAAATTTCGCATGAAGGTAGTTTAGGCCTGGGATTTACACTTAGATCTTTTGATCCCGCGCGATGGCGCTAGTAGAGTGATATTATATTGTTTGGAATATTAATTATTACATGTTATGGTCAATTGATTAATAGTAAACTACAAATAAACAATTTAATGCCATCGGTGTTATTTGTGTACATTTGAAGGGCATTTGCTATTCAAATTGTGACGTCACTACTCATTGATCATTGATATCCTATGTAAAAATAATCATAAAATAATAATACAAAAAAATTAAGCCTCTAGGGTGTTTTGGAAACTCTCGACACCAGAGTTGACCCCTCTCATACGAAGAAGACTAAACAAAATATTATCTTTCTTATCTTTTCCAGTCCCTCCCCCACTAGTCCCCCAGCTGGTCCCGCAGCCGCAACTCGTGTACCAGCAGTTCCCCACGTACTACCCGCCCCCGCTGGTGGCGCCCCCGCCGGTGGCGCAGCCCCCGGGTGCTCCGCGGGCGCCCACCATGAAGCCCATCTCGGAGCCCAGCACTGGGCTCAGCCTCATGCAGCATTATGGCTCCGGGACTGATACTGAGCCTGAAGGTTAGACGTTATTTAGTAATATTAAAAATATTTGAAATTTCAAGCCTTCTAAATATCATTGGAATTTGATCAGCAGGTAAAGCCAATTAATTATTGATTCAGTGCATGACGAGCTTACATTAAAATTCGAATCGCCTTCGCTCCTTTCATTTTGATTACGACTACAAAATATAATTATCATCTCAGATATTTAATTGGGCAGCAATGGGAGACCAGCATCGACTTTGTAGTTACCACATGCTGAGTTGAGGCTTTTTGTGACAAGAATTTTTGTTTGTTTTTCTTTTTGTAATTTGTTCATTGTTCTTGTTAATTGTTCTTGTTATTATTATTTCCTAATATATTTTCATTTCCCAGATTCCGACGAGGAGTCCTCGGCTCGATCCCCGGAGCCCCCCGTGGCCGCCCCGCCCGAGGAAGTGAAGCTCGTCATAGACAAGATGTCCACCTACGTAGCACGGAACGGGGACGAGTTTGCGGATATAGTGCGGGCCAAGAACGATCCCAGGTATAGTAAACGCAAAACATCTAGTCCGATCTGAACACGAGGCGTAAACCTGCGCAGAAGGAAAAAATGGGTATCAGCGGAGCTCCCCTAGCGGGGTATATGCCACGTGACCGTCCTTGACAAATCACAGCTTAAAAGCGTTTTTTCTTTCTCTGTGTGTGGTTGTCACGTTCGCTAGCTCCACCCACCGAGTACAGTCACGCGCGATATTTTTGTTATAATAACTGTTTGTTAAGTGATTTTGTTGAATTTTCATTTCGTGTTATTTTGTTATTGTTTCTTGTTACTGTTTTTGTTATTTATAAAGGTGGCAGCAATCTTTGCACCATAAAGATTAAAATAATATTTCTTGTTAAATTGTTATTTTAATCATATACTTATTTTTTTTATTTATAATAATAATATATTTAGTAATAATATTTCCAAAAGCATGTACCTAATCCTTTAATTAAAATTCGGGTAATAATATAATTCGTACATACTATTGTAGCACTTGACTGTACATGCGCGGGCCGCTATGATGCAACTTCAGATCGGACTAGAAGTTTTGCGATTACTGTACCTACATCTACCTATATGTACTTAACTTATTTACTAGTCTGACCGGTTACACAAATTGACTATGTTACAATACAATATATCTTTATTGCACACCAAAATAAATTAACAATATCAAAAGGACTATGAATAAATGTACAAGTGGGCGGCTTTATCACCTTGACTGATCTCTTCCAGGCAAAACAGGCAGGCAGGCGGGCTGTGTTACAAAGTAATAAAGAATATAATCCTTTTATTTACTCGCGACCTGATTAGTTTGCTGTACATATCTAATTTGGGAAAGTTGATTAGTATTCCAATAGAATCTCATTTATAGTTCAAGCGACAAGGTTGTTTAGGATAAGAATCCTGTAATAAACCTGTTCCTGTTCCCATAATCCTGTTTGTTGGTGTTTATAATAAAGTGTTTCTATCCATCTATTAACTTTAGAAGCGAGTGTGGCTCAGCGGTTCTAGTGTCTGCTTTTCATTTAGACGTACCATGGTTCGAATCCGGCGCTACACCAATGACTTGTATTTTCAAGTTATGTGTGGATTTGCGCTCGCTTAACGGTGAAGGAAAACATTGTGAGAAACCCGACATGTTTGATGACCACAATATCCGAGGATATGTGTCTTAACGTGGTAATACTTGGGCGCCCACCACGATGTATCTGCCGAAGAGAACTCCCCTAATGAATTAGTTCTGCGGGGGAGTCAAGACGCTCAGTCATGAGGAAATACGACTCAAGATGGAATAACTTTATGCTTCGTTTCAGGTTCACATTCCTGGATCCAGCGGACGTATACCACCCCTACTACAGCAGGCTCATGCGGGAGAAACGAGGGGAGGTTAACGGGAATGGGGATAAGAAGGCTAAAGGTGAGTTCTTACGTTATCTATACACACATTTTTATCACACTAGTTGTTGCCTGCGCCTTGGACTATAGAAAAAATTAAGTAGTGTCTGCTTCAAATGTTTAGGTTTGGGACATAAAGTTATAAAGCCGACATGCGAAACCATGGTAATACATAGCTTCGTCAAAATGTTGATGTCACATAATAAAACATTAGTAAACTTAAATTCGGTTTTATAACCCTGATACATCTACATAGAGATCGCTCTTAGCGATAAGGCCGCCAATTAAGACGGTAATTTTATTTTCTGTGGTTTTTTGTATTGTTTTATATGTGGTGTTTTAATAAAGTATTTATCTATATATATATATATATATCTACATCCTTGAATAGTCTAATAATTTCTGACACTAGTAGAAAATGGCTCTAATAAAAACGTTTTGCCTTCAATTTACAGCTGCCGTATCATTTTCCATCAAGAAAATGAAGGAGCCCGACCCCATCTTACCGAAACCTGCTTTACCATACGAATCCAGCTCAGACGAGGACCCAGACAAGCAGACAGACAAACAGAACGACAAAGAACCAGACACACAACCTAAACCTGAAGAAAAACAACCACAACTTATGGCACAGTTCACTACAAACATAAATACAACGCCTCATGCGGTTATATACAAGATGGATGGACAGTTAACGCAAAATCTACCGACAATCAAAACGATAGAACATATGAAACCGTTTATACCAAAACCGGTGATACCAGAAGTAAAGGAACCACCGAAACTAGAAACAGCAACAATAGAAAGAATCAACAAAGATGTAGAAATTAAAAAAGCCGAAAGTACAATAAAAAGCAAAGAATTCGTCAAGGACAAATCGGTACCAAAAGAACCTTCGCCGTTTGTAGAAAAAAATACGGAAAACAAAAAAGACAATTCATACGAAAATAGCAGAAAAGACAATAAATCTGATAAAGATATTATATCGTCAGAAAAAGACGACAATAGCAGTTACAAACGTGATAAAAAGAGACACAAAGAGCAAAGCTACAGATCTAAGTCGGAGAGTCGAGACAAAAGATCCAGGAGTAGAGACAGAGAGAAGAGGAAAGAAAAGGACAGAGAAAAGGAGAAAAAGAGGAAGAAGATCGTGAAAGATGATTTGGAAAGTGAGATCATCTCTTTGGAAGATAACTCGGATGATATGATCGATCTGACGGGAGACCTGTCGGATACCAAAGGTAACTTTTATTTGTATTCTGTTGCCCGTGGTTTCACTCGATAGGTCAGAATAAGTGCAGTCGTGTGCTATTTCCATACAAACTGTTGTATAGTAGGCTCAAAAACTAAGAAAAATAGACTGATGGTTTATATCTTAAACTAGTGGGAGCTCGCGGCTTCGCTCGCATTAAGAAGTAAAACTTGCATCCCCTATTTCACCTTATTAAAAGTGGCATTTCCAAAAATCCTTTCTTAGCGGATGCCTACGTCATAACATCTACCTTCATTCGAATTAATTTGAATCCGTCCAGTGGTTTGGGCTGTGCGTTGATAGATCACTATATCAGTCAGTCAGTCACCTTTGAGTTTTATATATGTACATATTAAGATTATAGTTATCTAAACAAAGATTTCGCCTCTGGAAAACCAAAACCAAAGGTCCAATAAAAGTTTAAGTCAAACCACCATAGTGCGGGGTAGCACTTGACAAAATAACTCATAAAGGCAAAGGTTTTGTAGTTTTAAAGATTTAACAAAAAAAAAAATTGTATGAAAAAAAAATTTAACCGACTTCTAAAAAAGGAGGTTTTCAAGTCGTCTGTTTTTATTGTAGATATGTTACGCGATTACGCCGTTGTTTAACAACCGATTTCAAAAATCCTTTTTTATTCGATGAAGATAGTTTCCGAGATGGTCCCATTAAAATTGTTTTTCATTCGGTTCAGTACTTTTTGAGCAAAACTCAATAAACCAACAAATTGATAAAGTTTATGCAAACCAATTTTGACCGGTTTTCTCTGATAGGCTTAGATTTGTTTAGCAAATTAATTTATGTTGTAGTTTTTTTTTAATAGGCTTAGATTTGTTCAGTAACGTGACAGTAGAGTTGAAGTCGGTTTTTGCTTTTGTTTAAAATAATTATTTGATTGTAAGTTACAAATAACCTTTTCAGGTGATGCAGATTCCGAGGCCGAGAAAGCCAAACAATTAGAACGTCGTCGGCGCGCCGCGGAGTTCCTCAAGAAAGTGGGAGTTGACCCTGGAGCCGCCGCCTTACCTACCAACTCACTGGCCAGCGCCATGGTGGACACTCTCGAGAGCATACGGAAGAAGAAGGCGGCGGAAGAAGAGAAGAGGAGGAAGAAGGAAAAAAGAAGACGACAAAAACGAGGTGAGACAATCTGGAGAGAAATTGGTCAAGTGATTAAAGATTAATGAAACTCTGCTGATGTACCTATATGTATAGTGTTCTTCCGCTGGGACAAATAAAAAATCTGATAAAAGATTATAATTTTTGAGGTGAATCACATCATATTAAAGGCGGTTTGTGCGTGTGTATGTTGGTTACGTCTTCACTCTCAAACTGCTTCGTTGATTGGAATGAAATTTGATATGGAGGTAGGCCTAAATTAAAACTGACTACTTTTCAACTTGAATTAACTTAAGTAAACCCTCGGGGAGCTGCTAGTCGACATATAATAAAAATATAGTTATTAACTTATTTATTTTTTAATGAGTACGTGTTTTTATTTCTAGAATACGAGGAGGCAGAAAAATCACATCGAAAAAACAAAAAGCGGAAGTACAAATCGTCGGATGAAAACGATGAGTCTGATTATGAAAGGTAACATTCATATAAAACATCACTAAATTTCAGACTATACCTGTAACTTCTACAATATAGCTAGATGATTAAAAAAACAAAGGTCTTAAAAGTATTCGGCATAAATTTATAATTCATTCAGCAAAACGTTAACAAATTTTCTGTTAAGATACTCTGTACAGAAAATGTAGCGAATGGCGTTTTTTCTATATAAACATTATCACATATCTTATACATTGATAACCTTTTAATAAAGTTGGTTAAATCCTATGTCTAATAAATAAATATTTCAGGACATATCACACAGCGCCATCTAGCCCCATACTAAGCTTACGCTTGTATCATGGGTACTAGATAACGGATATAATACATTATATACTTTTCTTTTGTAAATACATACTTATTATACATAGAAACGACCAGACTCAATACAAGTAATTACAAATTTTAATATTCATAATTACTTGCGTTATGCGGGAATCGAACCCGCACCCCTAGATTAGAAGGCAGAGCCACTACCAACTAAGCTAACGGAGCAGTCAATTACCATTTCATTGAAGTTGATTAAAAAAGATCCAAACTGTAAACTGTAGTTTTACAAAAACAAGATTAACCGAAATGGTTTTTTACAATAACTAATTCTATACCTAAATTCCCTATTTCAGTACAAAGAAGAAAAAGCGCAAGAAGGACAAGAAGACCTCCAAGAAGAGGAAGAGGCGCTACGAGCCGGCGGAGGAGGACTCGGAGGAGGAACAGCAGCTGCCAGCCAACCTGGACCTGTCCAGCACGTTGAAAGAACTTAGGACTAAGTCGCCTACCAAGGATCTTATTATACCGGATATTGGTAAGTACACAAGATATTTATATTTGATAATCTCTGGACTTTAATCCAATTTTAATACATCAACTGCAGGATGATTCACAAATTCGGAACGTTTGCGTCCGGAAACGATACTCCAATCAAAGGCGTTAAAACGAAAGTTACAAGGAGTTTTGCGATTGGCGTTTCGTTTCCGAGCGGAAACATTACGAATTTGTGAAACACTGTACTAGAGTGGTCTGTTTTTTATAATAATCTAAATTTAAGGGCAAAGACTTTATCTGTGGAGCATGCGCCATCCTTCCCAGTCGTCAGACAATTCCTTATACGACATGACGACCGCCATTTCTTTTATTTTGGTCAATGTATATGTTTAGTTGTGCTAGGCTTCTCGGGCTGCCTCTTCCACTTTGTGCGCTAGTTTTCCATAAAGTTGTCGTGTCTTATTAAAAAGCCTACCGTCTTCATTCTTCTGTTTTCAATGTTCGCCAGAACTTTTCATATTGTTACGGAAGCGAGTTCAGATATAGGAAAGAAACACCGTATTTAATTTTCTACCACGTCGCTCACCATTAATTTTTCACACACTGGTTAATTCCCGCCAAAACTCTACATTGTCATAAAAACTGACAGTCACTGGGTATTTTCTTTAAAAAAAACAACATTACAAAAAAGTTCCTACATCTATAACATGTATAGAGGTTGCATCACAATACAAAGAGTCCTTACACCTCAGCCTAACCTGTAAAGAGGTTTTACGTCACAATATAAAACCTTAGAATAGCAGCTATCAAACGAGAATACTACTTAAGAATACTAATTATTTTTCAGAAGAGAACATAGCAGACGAAACGTCATCCGAGGAAGAGGAAAAGGAAGAGTTGACTAAAAAAAAGAAAAAAGACAGAGAATACAGCGAGGGAGAGTGGTCGAGTGACAGCGAGGCTGACTCACGCTCCTCCGCGGAGGGGAGGGGCAGGGGGAGCGCGCGGGGGAGAGGGAGCCCCCCGGAGGAGTGACACCCGATACTAGTGAGGAGGACCTTTGGAAAGTGGTGAAGTCATTGTTCAGTATAGTAATCTATATCTACATATAATAAAGCTGAAGAGGGTCGACAGTCTGAACATTGAAGATATTTAAAAAGTTTGGAGATACTTATAATTGATAGCAGAACACGTTCCAACAATTTCTTGATTTTGTCTGTTTATCGGTGTCTCTGTTTGTCTGTTTATTTAAACGCTCATCGCGCTAAAACGGCTGAACGGATCATCATGATTTTTGGTATGTAGGTAGACTAGGTAATATGAGGTCTTAAGAGTGTCATAGGCTACTTTTTATCCTGAAATAATGCGAGCGAAGCCGCAGGCGTCCTCTAGTTTTATTTTTATAACGAAGAGCTAGTGGATTCACGGATTTTGTAAATTGTCATGATACTTATTGTTAATACTATTATGAGTTGGTGGGTGCCTGCGGCTGAGCTTGCGTTGACGAAGATAATAATAAAGTAGTATGTGTCAGCGAATAGGATAATACATACTGTCTGTATTCCTTAATGTTATGTAAGTTTCGTATATAATAATAATAACTTTTCAAGAAGCACTTGGCTCCGGCCCGTGCAGAATGTACCTCCTACGCTGGAGAGATCACAAAAGTGTTAATAGAGAATAATATAATAAAAACGTTTATTAACAATAAAAACAATAAAAACGTTTATTTGACCTTATTAAAAAGAAACAGGTACAGCAGTAGTGAACATTTGAAAATTTTACTATGAGATAGGGCTTACGACTATACAATAGTTGGTGAACCCTGGACATCAAACTAGGTCAGCACCTGTGTGATGATGTCCAGTTATTTCTTATAAACAACAACAAAGCTAGCTGTACCACCACTTTCAGGACCTAATATGACGAATAAACAAACACACTACACCTTTATTTACCTATATGATATATATGATATGATGTTTCTAATGACATACGAATAAATAATTATTACCGGATCATTCTAACATGTGTACTTATGGATTTATTTATCAATAGATTTTTAACATATCAATTAATGTATAGACTATCGTCTCTTTTTTAATTTTGTAACCTTGTTATAAAATTGAATCAGCAATTGAATAGTTAATTAGTTTTTACTCATATTAACAATGAAATTATTAAATTTCCTATTTATTTCTCCTGAATTAATAATAATAATAAAAAAAAATCTTTATTATCAGGCATGTTACCCAGAGAAAATGGTCTTAAATAAAACAAATACAACTCTCACTACTCTCTCTCGCTTGAGTTGTATTTCCTCATGACTGAGGGTTGTGACTCCCCCACAGAACTAATTCGTTAGGGAAGTTCTCTTGGGCAGGTACTTCGTGGTGGGCGCCCTTCCACGGACAATTTTATAAACATATAAAATTAACATGGATAAATGCTCCAGATAAATACATACCTATATCAAATAGTAAGACATGTTTCCTATATATATTTTTTTACATGATATAGGCTTACGCTTGACTACAACTTGCCTGATGTTAAGCAACGTTATAATCTACGATCTAGCGCGCTTGCCTAGAAGAAACCGGACATATACCGGATCTATAGGACAAATAAGCATTTAATTAACTAAAAGGTTTTATTATATTCAGAAATAGACCATAGAAGTTATCAATACATATATCATTGTACATAAGATACATATACAAATAATTATTGTTATATACCTATATGTGTTTAGATTAGATAGTGTACATAGATATAAACATATGTATTATTATTTTGTAATTATATGTATATTTTTTGGTAAATAAATGAAATCGCCTGGAAATGTGTTTTGTTTTAAATCCTAAGTGGGTATACAATTTATCATCTACACACTTTATGAAAAAAGAACCAAATTCTTTAATCTTTTACCTATTTCATTATTTTAACCGACTATAAAAAAAGGAGGTTATCGTGTCTTGAGAAAGATATTTTTGTGGGTATGTTACGCGATTACTCCGTTATTTATGAACCGATTTTAATCATCCTTTTTTATTCTGATATGAGATGGGGATTGTTGCAAGGGTGGTCCCATAGAATTTTGTTAGTAAATATAAATGATTTTGTTTGTAAATATTACTTTAAGTACATCTAAATTTATTTCGTAATTAATACGCACTTTCTCGTACTAGAGTAGTCGTCAGAAAAAAATTGAAAAAATGCACTACAAGTGGCGCCCCCATTATTTTCAACAAGTTTTGCCAACTAAGAGGTTTGACATTTCAGGTTCACTTCAATGATAACTCCATCATGACGCGCAAAAGAGGTGATAAAATACGATAAATATTGAAGTTCAATGATAAAGATAAAAGATATTTATTATTAATGATATTTTAGACTTTAAACTTAAACCTTACTTGAAACCCCGTAGGCTGGTATATTATATTACTTTATGCTCGTAGGTGAAAAAAAAAGAGTGTGGGTCAGCGGTTCCAGTGTCTGCTTTTCATCCAGACTCATCCTGGTTCGAATCCGGCCCTACACCAATGACTTGTATTTTGAAGTTATGTGTGGATTTGCACTCGCTTAACAGTGAAGGAAAACATCGTGAGGAAACCGACATGATTGAGGACCACAATATCCGAAGACATGTGTCTGCCGTGGAAGGACCTGGGCTCCCTCCACGATGTATCTGCCTAAGAAAACTCCCCTAACGATTTAATTCTGTGGGGGAGTCACGACCCGCAGTCATGAGGAAATACGACTCAAGAGAGAGATGCTCGTAAGTATCGATGTTATTCATGATCCTTTAAGTAAAAGAAAAAAATCTGATCAAAGAATCATTCTGTGATACAGATGTTTGAAGTTTACTTCATCTTCTGGTGGTATATGTGTGGCCATCTCTGGTGTCGAGAGTTCAAACCGCTTTTAGGGCCTTGGGAATGGTTTAACAACGGCTGTAGGTACTATGATTTTCAACCGGGACAAGTCAGTAACGAAGTTAATGAAAAAACTTATAATTTTATGTTTATGTCCGTTTCCTATAAATAGGTATTGCCTTAAGAGTTCGTCTTTGAAATTACGAAACCCTTGAAAAAAGATAAGTAAGTAGATATAATATAAGACCACACATCAACATGGACATCTCATTTTATCACCCTTATCTGTATGAAAATAAGACTGAAAATCGTATATCTTCGGTATTACCTACTACCGCGCGGCGGCGGTCTTTGATATTGCTTTTGGGATTTAGATAAAACTAATTCCTAAGACTTAATTTAACTATATCTAAATCGACCTGTCGGGAAATTCACAATAGGATATTGTTCCCTTGACTGACATATCGTAGATAAATAAATGATGTAGCAAAAGTTCGAAAGAGCTACTTACGATATTCATAAGTAGGTATGAATAACGTACCAAAATTGTTACCTTCTATGATAGGTATCAATATTCCTTAATTTTTGCAACAAATGAGAGAAGTTTTTTTAAGATTTTGATCTCATTTTTAAAGGGTCACTCCGGTCTGAACCAAAAAGAGATACCATTAGGTATCCGTTTCTTTTCATTATTTTGCTATTCCGTTCTGCAACGTATTCAAATTTTGTCAGAGAAACTGGACATCTTTTTGCTACCTGTACAAATATTGAACTTGGTTCAGAACGGCATAGCAAAATAATTAAAAATAGACTGATACCAAATGGTATTTCTTTTTCGGTTCAGACCGTAGTGACTCATTTTAACCGACTTCAAAAAGGTAACCTTCATCAGTCTATGATGTTTACGAATAGGTTTTATTCCGATGATTCTTAGAAGAATTTCTCGGAAGCTATAAGCGATATCAATATGATGTTTTGTATTAAAAGAGATATGTTTCAAGTTAGGGAATATAAAATTTCATTAAAATCGGCACAAAATATGACTATATAGGTGCCAAGATAAAATAGAAGATATAATGGTTCTTAATTACAACTTGTTTAAAATACTAATAATTAATTTTCTTATGTACTAGTATTAGTAAAACAAATCTATACTAATATTATAAAGCTGAAGAGTTTGTTTGTTTGTTTGAACGCGCTAATCTCAGGAACTACTGCTGCGAATTGAAAAAATCTTTTTGTGTTGAATAGACCATTTATCGAGGAAAGCTTTAAGCTATACAACATCACGCTGCAACTAATACGAGCGAAGAAACAATGGAAAATGTGGAAAAAATGGGGAAAATTATTCATCTTTGAGGGCTTTCGTTACGTTCGCTGTGAAAACGGTTCAAAATTCAAAAAATTAATGCCCAAAATAACTATTCTACGCGGACGAAGTCGCAGGCACAGCTCGTAATAAAATATATTTTTTAAACTTGGCAGCTTTATACAGGTTTGTTGTTTCTATGTTTTTACATTTATAAAATGTTAGTTATGTACAAGATGTTTTGAATAAGTCACTAATTCTATTCCAAATTTTTGTAACGCTATTTTCCAATTCGTCCCGCCAAATGTAAAACAATTTTACATAAAATCTTTAGCACGAAACTGGTTTTCCACCCAGTGTTAAAGACAAAATACGTGAAACTATCTATTTATTTATTGTACAGCGAAAATCAAAACAAAACACTGAGAAAGAAAATGGCGATAGCTTTAATTTTTAATTTGTTACTGATATTAGTGTATCTGTCTAAAAATATAGCTGGCGAGGACAACAAGACGCAATCGCTAGATTCGGTAAGTAATTTACTTCTTGGTTTTCATTACTGAGGAGGACACCTCCTCCGTAAAATCAATGGGAGAGTTCTTTGGGCTGATTTTTTGTGAGCGGCCAGGTTCTTCCATAGAGGATAGAATTTATATCATGATATTTTGTTGGTTTCGCACAACGTCTAGAAGTGCGCAAATCTACAAAACAATAAAAAAACATGTACCTACCTACCTAAATGTTCTTCTTATCGAATGAGAGTGGCCAACTCTAGTGTTTAGAGTATCAAGTCGCCCTAAGGGTCTCTGACAAGGCTAAACGACTACCGTACTAGACAAACAAGTGGGACCTACAATTCAACGTGTCATCCGACCCACAGAAGCGCCCAAAGTGGAATGCCACTTTTCGGTCACCCATCCAAGGACTAACCGCGGAGACATAGCTGAGCTACGGGCGGTACGCTACTTAAATGTTGTTTGTTGGCTCGGGATCAAACCCGGGGCATCAGATTCTAAGTCAAACAATTTCCAACTGAGCCGCACTAGCTTCTCTCGGTTCGATAAGTACTTAAGTACCTACCTAAACATAATTTCGAACTGAATCTAGTATATAAAGGAATTATCATTATCTTGTAGTTGTAGGGTGGCTAGAGTTATCTCACTACTTGAGTTGAGATGGTCTATATATATAGGTGGTCTATATAACTGAAGACAGACTGATCTATTATTTAGTTCGAGTTTAGTTTCAGAGTAGACTAACTGGTTTTTAAAATACTTATTTGAGATCAGTAGAAAATAGCAGCTATGGCAACGCAAGTAAGTAGAACTCTCATACAATAGAGTTTCTCATTCGCCCAAACAAAATACAACACCATTCCATTAAAAATATTTGTTTGGTACTTTTTCATTTAAATTTTAGTATACAGAACAAGTAACTTAACTGCAGCTAATCAAAAAAAAAAAAACACAAATTTGAACAAGAAACAGAAAGAAATTGTTTATTTTGACAAATATGAAGACATGTCCAAGTTCGAGGAACAAAACTGTTATACATGAGTTTCATGAGTGGCATTAACATTGGACCCCACACCAGGCGATAGTCTGTATCTCGGTGGCCCACCAAGACCACCAAAATACATGAAAACATTTAATTATATTAAGTACTAGTGGGTGCTCGCGGCTTCGCTCGCATTAAGAAGTAAAACTTCCATCCCCTATTTCACCCCTTTAAAAGTGGCTTTTCCAAAAATCCTTAGCGTCATAACATCTATCTTCATTCCAAATTTCAGCCCAATCCGTGTAGTGGTTTGGGCTGTACGTTGAAGTTGATAGATCACTATATCAGTCAGTCAGTCAGTCACCTTAGAGTTTTATATATTTAGATAGCCAGACCATCTATTTAATCTAAATTTAATTTACATACTTACCTACTCATCCAGAAAGGCCCAGTTTCCATGATCGACCCCTCCCAGCTTCTCCGCCCAGAGCCCGCCTTCAACGACAAGCCGATAGACGCCTTCAGAGACTACTCGGTGGATGACGCGGACCCCATCAAGGAGCGCGTGCGCAGGACCTACTACACTATGCACACTAATGTCACCGTCGAGCTGGTCAAGCGTGAGTACTATTAATACGACATCCAAAATAAAATTTGTAAGAATGTATATGACATACATGACAATTATGACAAGAAATCATAGTGTTGCATAATGCATAAAATTAGGTATTTATTTAAATGTAATGTACCTGTATGGAATGAAATGAATGAAAATGTAATGTATGGAATTTGACGTGTAAATAATCTTTACGAATAAATGAACATTGAACATTGAACATTGTACCTATATGATTACTATAAATATTTATTTCTATCTTTCATACAAAAATATTGTTTTTTACCATGGGACGAGTGGCGTACAAGAAAAGAAACCTATTCTCAGCTACTCTCAGCTGGGCGATAACAGGCTGATGATGATGATGATTAAATATAAATAGGCAAAACTTGTAAAATCAGGCACTAAGCAATTCACCAAAAGAATCGAATTGCAAAGTTTTTATATTCAGTGGGCATTTGCTAAAATTAGAAGATTAACAACGTTTTGCACTAAATTTACGTAGGTAGGTACTTGGTTAATCGTTTATTCTCCTTATTATTATTTCTTTAGGAGTCTATCTATTGTACCTAATTTCCTAAACGTAACTTATGTATATAGACACGTTTTTAGTTAAACTAGATGAAATGTGAAATTCACAATACAAACTGTTTTTCAAGATTGTTAGCCTAACTCAAAGACAAAACACTTTTTTTCGACTCCAGACATACAGAAACTACACTTTGTTTTTTATTATTACTAGCAGCGCCCCGTGGTGTGACCTGCGTTATTTTTTTCTTATTTTTACACGTCCCGCGAGCTCCCCCCATGAAAAAAACATACTATTTCCACAGAAAAACGCGAGAAGTGGTTAAAGTTCAACCACTTCAAGGCCACCATCAAGGAAGCCCTGATCAAGCTGAACGAGCTGGTGGACGAGTCAGACCCTGACACCGACCTGCCCAACATCGTGCACGCCTTCCAGACTGCTGAGAGGATCCGGCAGGACCACCCTGAGGAGGACTGGTTCCATCTTACTGGACTCATTCATGATTTGGGGAAGGTAAGTTTATTTATAACTAGTGGGTGTATGTTATAACTAGTAAGAAGTAAAACTTGCATCCCCTATTTCACCCCTTTAAAAGTGGCATTTCCAATAATCCTTTTTTAGCGGATGCCTACGTCATAACATCTACCTGCATGCCAATTTCAGCTCAATCTGTCCAGTGGTTTGGGCTGTGCGTTGATATGATCACTATATCAGTCAGTCAGTCAGTCAGTCAGTCAGTCAGTCACCTTTGAGTTTTATATATTTAGATATAGTGGCCCAATAGGCCCTTAGGGCGGCTTGATAAACTCACGACACCAGAGTTGGCCCCTCTCATTTGATAAGAAGAAGAAGAGTGACAATTAGGCAGGTCCGCTTGATGGTAAGTAGTCACCGTCACCTATAGACCCTTGCAACGCCAGAGCTTGCATCACTTTGCAAGCTTAGAGAGGTATCTATAAATATAATAAAGCTGAAGAGGGTTGAAAGTCTGAACATATGATTTTTGGTACATATGTAGGTAGTATGAGGTCCTGGAAATGTCATAGGCTAATTTTATACTGAAATAATGCGAGCGAAGCTGCGGGCGTCCACTAGTTTGAGAATAGCCATCTTTAATCTCCCCATATTGTAATGTAAATCCGTGGAAACACCTCGAAATTCTGCTACGAGCTCTAACTTCCGCCGAACATCGTGCTAAGATCAGTTTTTTGCGATTTTTGGAAAGGCAAATTTTATGGAGAACCAATTTTTTTTCGCAAATTTTTAAAATCCTTTTATAGTAGACGTATTAAAGCCGCTTTTAAAAAGGTTATGTATTAGTAACCCTGTATAATATAATTAAATTCAACGTCCTCACTTGAATTGTTATTAAAAGATCAAACACCATCTCAATAGTTATAAAACTCTATTGACAAAAGAGAAGTTACAGATGTAATCTTTATTACAGTCTTTGTTTTCTATGTTTAGTAATTCTCTGAGCTGTAAAACTGTTAAGACCTTGTTTACTAAATCCACTGCTACAAGTGGCAAAGTAAACTAATTAATTAAATTATGTTATAAATAATAATAATAATAAATAAATATTCCGGGACATTGCACACAGCGCCATCTAGCCCCACACTAAGCAAACGCTTGTGTCGTGGGTACTAGATAACGGATATAATACTTATATACTTTTCTTTTGTAAATACATAGATACTTATTATACATACAAATGACCAGACTCAACACAAGTAATTATAAATTTTAAAGTAGGTACATAAATACTTGTGTCATGCGGGAATCGAACCCGCGACCTCTAGATTAGAAGGCAGAGCCACTACCAACTAAGCTATCAGGCCAGTCAAATATTAACATATTGTGTCCCTTGGGTTCAACAGCATACAAAATACGGAAACTTCTGAATCAACGCAATACTCGTATGATATTGAAAAGTGAAAAGGTTATTGTATAAAATAGAAATCAAAATTATTTTGGTTACGCGCATATTTACTTACAAATTGTTTGTATGTGTGTATAGTAACACTCAAAAACGACGATAGAGTATTGAATTAATAGAATCGAGCTTTTTTCGTGTGCATCTTCGAAAGTTTGATTTAGTTATTCTATTTTTCTTAGTTTTAGAATTAAATAATATACTACAGTTTAGTACGAATATTGTTTTTGGCTGTTTGTCTAGTACGGCAGTCGTAAAGCCATGTCAGATACCCTTAGGGCGGCTTAATAAACTCTCCACACCAGATAGATAGATAGATAGATAGATAGATATACACTTTATTAAAAACACCAGCACAATACAGAAATTTACATAAAAATATTAAAACTTAAGCCTTAAGCTTAAGTAGTGTCTTAACTGGCGACCTTATCGCTAAAAGCGATCTCTTCCAGGCAACCAATCTGGCAGGGATAAGACGCAAGTATAATGGTAGATGAGGTGTTTTAAATGTATGTGAAATTACATAAATACATATTTCGCCACTCTGATTCGATAAGAAGATGAAGAAATATGAATTTGTGGCCAGGACACTAGTCTCCATTATACTACTTCCATGATGATAAGCAGTGATCTATGGTAGTCCTAGACCCGCTTTATCAATAGTTTTATCTTAGAAAACAGCACCAACATTACCTTTTTTATGGTTAATAATTTTTCGTAGTTTTTTACGTAAAGTTTTTATCACGCTAGGTCTACCTATTTCCAGGTGATGGCGTTCTACGGCGAGCCGCAGTGGTGTGTGGTGGGAGACACGTTCGTGGTGGGGTGTCGGTGGGCAGACTCTATCGTGTACGGACACGACAGCTTCAAGGACAACCCGGATACTAACAACCCTAAGTATAAGTAAGTCAAAATATGAAGAAAACTACAAATAATATATGATTAAACGAACTTACTAAGTGAAGTTCGATCAATATTATATGAGTAAGTTTCATGCGAAGATATAATAAACATGGTAGTACTTTTATCCTACAGGCAACATTGCACAAATTTCAGAGACTGATTTGACTATAGTCAATACAAGTCAAGTTAAGTCCTTCTAACTTCACTTGGAAGCAATCTTGGTAACCATCTTGGATGTCGTCCTCATTCTTTATAGAAACAAGCACACAAAATGTACCTATAGTTAGGGGTATTTTGGGAGGGCTGGGAGTATATATCTTCGCATGAAACTTTTACTCATATAATATTGATCGAACTTCACTTAGTAAGTTCGTTTAATCATATATTATATTTCGTAAATTTCATGCTCCAGATATAATAAACATTGTAGATGTTTAGAGAGTACAATTTTGTGTTAAATAATCTTAAGAAATGATGGTATACTAAAATATACAATCATTTATTGAGAAACTTGAGTATACTATAACTCGACATAGGTACTCTCTATAGGAGATAAAAATATTAAATTAAATTAAATATTTAGTAGGTAACTTACAGTAAATAGTATACAAACTTATAGTTAGGTATGTAAGATAGTGAGTTGATAAATATCAGATATTAACTTTTTAGTTTCCATAATTGCTATTATAAAATTATGAAAATAGGCTAACTGTAATATTTAGGAAACACTGCAGAGTTGACAGTCAAACCTGCCGCTCTAAGAGTTAGCTCTCATGTATTGTGTTTTATAAATAAGACGCCAGCGGCAGTTGAGTAGCCGCGTGTATTACGCTTTATCCAAAAGACATGCACTGCTGTCAACTAAGACTTTTTAATCCATTGGCTGATGGATTCAGATGATGTTGGCCTATGTGGTCATTAAGTTAATATTAAATTGCTTACTTATTAAAAGGGACAAAAATATTCTTTCAATGCAGTTGCAGAAAATAGACTCATATTATCGTGAATATGGTTAGCTATATCAAAACTAGTTTATCTTCCTTATGCTCTTGAAGTTTTCATTAAGTCCGCCAAGTATACTTATTTTGGTTAGAACCTTAGCTGAGTGAAAATCCCCAACAAGACTAATATATATGTATTAGAGTCATGGATCTTAGAATGTAGACTTCATTCTAATCAATTTATTGCTTTTAGCAATGATTACCTACGCTGAACGATGATTATACAGAGAATATATACGTGTCTACGAATTGAATCGTTCAAAATAATAACACCTTTACATTTTAATCTTCCGTTGAGGCAATACATCCATCACTGTTGGCAAGACCCATTGTATTTAGACATTAAGTTGTGATAGGAAAGCCATTATAATAAAATTATGTACGGCTTGACTGGGCGCTCTGTGGGAGTGATGTGATGCAATCGTTTAAACGTATTACATTAGAAAATCATAATGGGAACGTCAAAGCTTTGTCATTAATAGTAAAAAATTGCAAAATTTTAATAATCTAAGAAAATAGCGTAAACGCATAGAACATGATAATCCCCGTTCGAAAGTAAATACATTATGCGTGGTTTAGCTTGGGTTTACAAGAAACAATTGTTTTACATTAAGCGTAAATATGAAGGCTTTAACAAAGTCTTTAGTCTTGATGTATGAAACTAGTTCTACGTATGTACATATATGTGTATGTACATGTGATTGACCAACAAACAGGAAGATGACGATGCCTTGTGAGGCGAAATAAGAATGCCATTGCCAAACAGTTTAGAGAAGTCATCAAGGTGAGGAATTGGGATGGGTTCCTCCCATTTGATTAATGTGGCTCATAGCAGTGTAGTGTTATTAACACGTGCTAATAGCAATGACGTTTGTGATTAGCGAAACGTTATGTGTGTATGAAACTGATAATGAATTTATTGGTAGAAAAGATAACGACTATAAATATTTTTATGTAGGTACTTATTATTTCTATATACATATGTATGATCTTCGTCAGCATGCTTAAATAAGCACACTAATCCATAAAATGAGCCTCTAAATATATATTTATTTATTTATAATAATGAATAATAATGAAATGCGGCATCATAATAAAGTTATTTTCATTACTATTGGTTTTTTAAGCAATTGAAGTCTATTTCCAGTACGATATGGGCCCTACGTTTGAAATTAACTTCGTATTGGTAATTTATTAACACTTGTGTTAATTTTTTCTAAAATTGTTTTTTTTTTTTTTGTAAAATCAACATTTCGACTCACCCAGATTATTTTCGGCATCTCATGATGATTTAAAAATGAACGAATTTTATTCCAAAACGTTGAATCCGTTGAAACTTGTGACTTGTTAAAAAATAATGAAGAATATATTTAATTTTAAAATTTTGAAGTTGCGCTGAGGCGCTTGACGCGTGCGTTGGTTGCCGTGCACGAAAAGAGAATGAGGACGACATCCAAGATGGTTACCAAGATGGCTTCCAAGTGAAGTTAGAAGGACTTTACTTGACTTGTATTGACTATAGTCAAATCAGTCTCTGAAATTTGTGCAATGTTGCCTGTAGGATAAAAGTACTACAATGTTTATTATATCTGAATCATGAAATTTACGAAATATAATTGATAATATAATGTAGAACTGTAACTCTTTACAAATGTTGCCTTGGAAATGCTTCCACATTTTCATCTCTCTCTTTCACACCACTCGCACACGAAGCTTTCTCGTGATTGCTTACAATGCCGGAAATAGTCGAAGTTTGATCGTAGTTGGTAGTAGTATCTAGTACTGTAGGAGAAAAGTACTTACATAAAAGATTTCCCGAGTGATGCGACAGTTCCAATTAACCCAAGACAGGTTAAATAAAATAGGTTTTCCATCAAGGTTAAGTTTCAATAATATATGATTATGTAATTTTTGCATTAGTAGTTTTCCAGAAACAATTAAAATTAGTTTGCGTTCTAAGTGCTTATGACTATGTACCTCGCTGTGAGTCGACCGTGACGGCTAAGGCATTCTGGCGCTTACAGAAAAATGGGTGACTATGAACTTGAATGCACCCGGTTCTGATTATTTTGCTCATTTCCAAATAAGTTACAATTGATATAAAACAAACTATGATGAGAGATTAATGATCTCTCATCATAGTTTGTTTTATATCAATTAAATACGCAAGTATTACAATAAATATATAACACAATATATTTATTATATACTCGTATTATACAAGAAACATCAATACACCACTTACTTAACAAAGTTCTTATACCTAATTGCAGTACTAAGTACGGTATGTACTCCCCGCACTGCGGCCTGGACAGTCTGTTAATGTCATGGAGCCACGACGAGTACCTCTACCAGTTCCTCAAGCATAACAAGGCTAAGCTGCCCGAGAAGGCGCTTTATATGATCAGGTGAGTAACTGTTCCTATATTTATTTCATAGATTTAAAATAAATTAAACAAACAATTCGACATTATATTATATTTTTGGAAATCCAAATACCACCATCATCGATTGCAGATATGTACCTAGTTATTGAATATTCAACAATAGTTGAAGGAGCAGAAAGTCAGTGGTATTATTTTACGGTGGAAATGGCAAAGAGTCGAACACAGCGTTTTTCTTCTACAATTTGGCAAAACTTAAAAGCAATATAACGGATGCTGTGTTTCCTGTGAACTACAATTCAGGGGTCTTATAATTTTTAGTTAGTAACATTCTAAGTAAGCGTGTTACACCCTTAGCTGCAGCTTCTTCTTATCGAATGAGAGTGGCCAACTCTGGTGTCGAGAGTTAATCAAGCCGGCCTAAGGGCCTCTGACATGGCTCAACGACTGCCGTACTAGACAAACAACCGGGACATACAATTTAACGTGTCATCCGACCCACGGAAGCGCCCAAAAATATCTTCAGGTTGGCTGTAGTCAAACGCGAACCTACATAATATACCATGTATTTTGTATGCTGTGCCTATACCTAGTCGTATACTGTATAGGTACTGTAAAGTTGACGCGCAAACATTATTTTATTTTTTGCAGGACATTATGGAAATAGATTTTTATTACCATTTACAATAATAACATATTTTATCTCGATGATTGTTTTCCCGCAGATACCACTCGTTCTACCCGTGGCACGCGGGCGGCGACTACCGCCACCTCACCAACGAGAGAGACGAGGAGATCCTGCAGTGGGTGCTCGACTTCAAGTTAGTACTTATTTCTTTGTCACAGGACAAGAACGAGACAGGCCTTATCCCGGCGGGCCGGTCCCAGAACGTACGTTCTGATCTGAAGATGTAAACAACATAATTGAGGACGTGAAAAACTTAGAATTGCAACTAAGCGTTTGCTGTAGGTATGTGGCTAGATAGCGCTGTGTCATAAAATATTTCATTTATTTTAACTTACCTACAACTTCCTCCTATCGAATGAGAGTAACCAACTCTGGTGTCGAGAGTTTAACATGCCACCCTAAGGGCTTCTGACATGGCTTTACGACTGCCGAACTAGACAAACTGCCGAGATCTACTCCTCCGTGATTGCCTCCGCTAGCTGAGCTACGGCCGCTTCATTCTTTTGAGTATGTTTGCTATAAGTACTTATTTTGCCGGCAAAGAGCAGTCGCAGCGAAATAACACAAAACATCTTACCGAAGCTATCATTTAATTAATTAAATTAAAATAAACTTTACTAAATTTATTATTTCCAGCAAATACGACCTATACACGAAGAGCGAGAAAATCCCGGACATTGAGGCTTTGTGGCCATACTACGAGGGGCTTATTGACAAGTTCATACCGGGGGTCTGTGAGTGGTGACCACGTTGCAAGGGACATGCAGGATATTTATATAAAACTATTTATTTTATTATGTGTTTAAGAATATATAAGAAAATTACTCACAATATAAGTTATGTGTTTATGAATATACTCTCAAGGAAATTACTTACAATATAAATTATATGTTACTGAACTAATTATATAACTGCTTTGTATAATGTATCCAAAGTATTATATGTTTATTGTAAAACATATAAGTACTAGTATTTTGACTACTTATATTTTAAGTGGTTGGATAGTAAATAATAAAATAGAGGAAATCAAGTAGCTATGCACTTTTATTGAATGTTAAAGTTAACCTAATTGGTATTAAATATGTAGATAGATCTTATAAGTTTCGAGATATTATGACAATTTCATTACATTAAGGTTTTTTTTAAATCTATAGGTACTTACTAGTAGATCTCTCTGGAGTCGTATTTCCTCATGACTGATCGTGACTCCCCCGCAGAGTTAATTCGTTAGAGGAGTTCTCGGTCCTCAAACATATCGGTTTCCTCACGATGTTTTCCTTCGCCGCTAAGCGAGTGCAAATCTACACTTAACTTGAAAATACAAGTCATTGGTGTAGAGCCGGATTCGAACCAGGGATGAAAAGCAGACACTGGAACCACTGAGCCTCAGTTGCTTTTGCACAGGTAGATACATACCCCTTAAAATAATCTTGAAAATTTGCAACACAAAGTCCAGTAAACCAAGTATATAATATGTACCTACTTAGGAGTATGTGATGAAATACATCGCAATAAAGCAGATACATAAAGAAAACATGAAACTATGAGTTCTATAGCTTATCGAGGTCAATTGTTATGGCTGTGGTTATCAGCACTGACACAAACAACGTACCATCTTGTCACGTTGTGTGTGTGTGATTTAACTACCATGTATTTAAACAATACCATTGATAAATGACACTTTCTGATTGACAGGACTAATGGTAGTCTAGTGTATATATAATCACACAAGACTAGGTGGCTTCCGTGGAAGGACCTGGGCGCCCACCACGATGTATCTGCCCAAGAGAACTCCCCTAATGAATTACTTCTGCGGGGGAGTCACGTCCCTCAGTCATGAGGTAATACGTTCTAGAGAGAGGTGGCTAACGTTATGTTATGTACGTATATCTACCTACAACGACACTAAGTATAATTGCAGAATCATAAAGGAATTAAAAGACAAAATTACTCAGTAAAAAGTTGGATAAATGTGTTTAACAGTCGTTGCGAAAGGAGTTTAGTTATTTAACGACTTTTGGATATTTGCTAACTATCTTCTTATCGAATGAGAGTGGCCAGCTCTGGTGTCGAGATTTAATCAAGCCGCCTTAAGGGCTTCTGACATGGCTTAACGACTGCCGTACTAGACAAACAGCCGGGTTTGCTAATTATACAAATATGTTTGTTCATACATTCTGTTAGGGGCAGTGAATGCTTTGTACAGAACAGTTGTTTTTTGTTGGTTGCAAGATAGCTGGGCCTGCGAGTTAGTTCCAGAGCTGTTTAGAACCTAATTTAGCTAACAAGCAATCCAAAAGTAATAAGTAAGTATGAATTGGGAAAATTATAAGATTAGAAATAAATGCAGCCAGTTTTTTTACATGGGATAGGTTTACGTTTGACTACAGCCTGTCTGATGTTAAGCATTGCAGCCTAGGGAGTAACACGCTTACCTAGAATAGATACCTACATAGGTATACTCATTATTATAGGTAAAAAGATAAGTATGCACTTTACATCAGATAATATAAATTAATAAATGGTTTAGATGTGGTTAAGGAAAGAAATTTCGAGAGAAAGGGTCCCACATGTAATTATTTTTAGAATAAGTTGTAAAATTGTCACATTGTATTGTGTAGGTATTGTATTAATCTATACTAATATTATAAAGCTGAAGAGTTTGTTTGTTTGTTTGAACGCGCTAATCTCAGGAACTACTGGTGCGAATTGAAAAATTCTTTTTGTGTTGAATAGACCATTTATCGAGGAAGGCTTTAGGCTATATTACATCACGCTGCAACTAATAGGAGCGAAAAAACAATAGAAAATGTGGAAAAAACGGGGAAAATTATTCATCTTTGAGGGCTTCCGTTGCGTTCGCTGCGAAAACGGTTCAAGATATCAAAAAATGTGTATGAAAGAATTATTTCTCTTGAAATGATCTAACAAAATGTCCGCAACAGTATATGTCTATATTTTAAGGTTAACTCACTAGAACCGTTTTTATGGTAAAAACTATTCCACGCGGACGAAGTCGTAGTACCAGCTAGTAAATAAATAAAGAAGTCGCGTGACGTCTGGCGCAGGCGTCATAATAATATAAACACATCTTACTACATCTCTGGCAAATAAAAATTATGTTTATCGAAATCTTCCAAAACAAAGACCGGATAAATCATCACATGACATGATATGACATGAAATAAAATTAAAAATAAATAAAATGATACATACAAGTATCAATGTTTTGGGTACATATTGGTTAATAATATACTTACGAGAAATAATATGTACTTTATTTACAATAATAAAATATAAAAACAAGGAAAGAAAAACTAAACATACTACTTCTAACTACTACAAATAAGGGGCACTTAGAAAATCTTTAGAAAAGCCTAATATAAGTGCTCCAGCCCACTACCAGAGGGCAGCGTGCCCAGCATACTGGCCGCATTACCACGCTGGATGGCAATGCTGATACGTTGAGCCAGAAAAAGACCAGCATTTTGGTCATGCGAGTAATATACAAAACGTTTTGGTTTGTCTTGTCTCTAAATCACTACCCATAATATAGACGACTGTAATTCCTTGTTATCAATCTTTTTTATTAAATTTTCGTAGTAAGTCACTTATGGCCAAATTAAAACATGGGTAAAAGAAAAAAAAACACATATTCGTAGTAACACTATACAACACTAGTTAAAAAGTAAACAATATCCTGCAAAAAGAACTTTGGGAATAACGGGTACCGTATGAGAGACAAAAAAAAGTTTACAAACTCCTTATACTGACGTTTAAACATAAAGATGCATATATATATATATATATTATGTATACTAGCTTTTTACTTGGACTGTATCTAAAAATCTACAACATCTTTGCTAGAGCTTGAAAAAAACTACCAATCGTATGTGCGTACAGGGCGTGGTTATACGAGTACAAAGGTTCCTATAATTTTCGCCAATATTCAGATACCCTTCGACCCGAGATTCCTCTAGCTATAATCTACATTCCTTATCAGGCCTGACCTTTGACAAAAATTAGTTATCACTGCTATTTAAGATCTGCGAAATAGCGAGGGCTATTTACTCGGTCGTTCTGTGCGCGAGAAACAAACGACAATATGAAGACCAAGACTGTGAGTGCTTTTTGGATTTTGTGATTTTAAAGACTAGGTTGTTTAAAGCCAGTGGTTTAATTTGAATGCGAGTTATATAATCTATTATATTCTCAAATTTTGGTCATGGAAAACGAGATTATACTAGATTTTGGTGACAACCATGATGATGATGAAAAATGACCATATATGATTACTTAATTATGGCTTAATTAATGTTTTACTTCATGAACTAACTTGCCAACCAATCACAGCAAGTTAACTGCATGAATCTTACTGTATCTCACAGATTAATCCCATTATCCCCAGTTCAAACTGGGTTATTCTTTTTATTCTGATTTAAAATTCTGTCATCAGCTTTTGCTGCATCTATTCTATACTTTCTTTCAACCAGACACTAAACGAAACCAAAAACTAGTAGATACATGCACAGAGAAAAAAATAACAGCTTATTACCAGTTTCTTCTTTAATAAGTATAACTTCTCGTTTTTCCCCAGGAAACCTCCGTGAGCATGGTGGACCCCTCTCTGCTGCTGCGCCCGGAGGCCAAATACGACGACAAGCCCCTGGACGCCTTCCGAGACTACAGCGTGGACGACACAGACCCCATCAAGCAGAGAGTCAAGCGGACATACTACGCCATGCACCAGAACATGACTCTGGACTTTGTTAAAGGTAGGCTTCAATACCGTATTATGGCTTATGTTTGATCACAGCCTGCCAGCAGGGTGTTTCACGAACTCGCGAAACGCCAATCAAATAGTTTCCGAATTTGTGAAACACCCTGCCTGATGGCAGCACTGTGTATAGAACCGGGAAATCTTGGTTCTGAAAATCCCGGGTTTTTTGGTATTTCAAGCGCTGACAAAAACCGGGAGACGAAAAATAATTAACTGAAGACGTGGCTCGTTCAACAAACTTTTTATACTATTGACGAGTTTTTTTCTATCTACAAGAAGTCCTACCTAAATATAAATGGTAGGAATTATGTGAAATAATTATATAAGTTATATTTAAATGAATGACATGTAATTGTAAAACATTACCAATAAATTGTTTTATCTGTTTATCTGTATAAACAACGAAGACTATGAATGATGAAGGTGATTTCCGATTTCCGTCATTCCAACACTTTCTATCATTCTTCTTTCACTGTAAAAGCTGTCCTTCTTTGGAATGACTTGCCCCTTCACATCCGGCAAGCTAAATCCCTTTTAGTTTTTCAGGGTTTGGTATATAATTACTATTTATCCAAGGTATGATTTGCTATTCTAAATGTTTATTTATTCTTTTGTAAGAGACAATGTTTTTTCTCTTTTTTTCTTCCCTTTCTTACATTGTTAGTTACTTTTGTGCTTTTCTAACAATAATTTAATGTTTGGTATGTTTGTTAAGGTATCTGTTATGTTGTTGTTTGTACGCCACCGTCTTTTACATGTTTCTTTCCTAGTGATCTTTATAAGGCTGCCTGGAAGAGATCGCTCTACGCGATAAGGCCGCCCAATGTACCTAGGTTAAGTAATGTTTCTGTATATTATTGTAATTTTGTTTTTCTGGTGTACAATAAAGCTGTATTGATTTATTGATTGATTGAAGTTTTTCTAAAATATCCTTTTTGTTTTCTTCCCCAGCTAAAATGGACAAATGGCTAAAGTTCAACCACTTCAAGGCCACCATCAAGGAAGCCCTGATCAAGTTGAACGAGCTGGTGGACGAGTCAGACCCTGACACTGACCTGCCCAACATCGTGCACGCCTTCCAGACTGCTGAGAGGATGCGGCATGACCACCCTGACGAGGACTGGTTTCATTTGATTGGTCTCATCCATGATTTGGGCAAGGTATTGAAGTTTTCTTGTCCTTAAGCTTTTAGACATGTGTTAGTAGTCTTTTTTAGCGGTTTCTAAGCATTTTTAACTGAATTCTACAAATTTATCTCACCAAAAACATTCTGTAAAAAACTAGCCAAGTCTCGATGGAGCTGCTTGTTTATCTCTAAAAAGTAATGAAATCTAGACAAAGTCGTGCCAAGTCTAAGGTTCGTTACTACGATTTCTATATTATTATAGTTAGGCAGTGTTTGCTTCGCGCTCGACTTGGCGGGGGCACTGCCGTGCCCCCAAACTAAACTGTGTTAATTATACTAAGCGCATTAGTATTTTTTATTAGAAGCATGTTCCTAAAGGCGATAGGTTTAAAAAGATCGAATTTATAGCACATTAATGATACATAACATATTCTTAACGTTTGATCCAGACTCGATTTCAAAATATAATACAACGACTGAGAAAACGAATAAAAGAAAGTAATTCCGGAGCTAAGCCAACTTCACTGAATTATTTTTGCGGAGCAATCGCGATTCTCAGTAATGAGTGCGAAATACCTACGATGCAAGAAGCAATGAATGGAAGGACGAAAGAAAGGTGGAGGAGGAAGACGTAAAATCTAAACATAAACTTTTGCAGGTGATGGCATTCTACGCCGAGCCGCAGTGGTGTGTAGTGGGAGACACGTTCGTGGTGGGGTGTCGGCCGGGACCCAGCATCGTGTACGGAGACGACAGCTTCAAGGGCAACCCTGATGTGGAGGATCCGAGATACAAGTTAGCAGCGTTTCATTTATTATATTTTATTGATCAAACATATTTAAATCTATGCCCAGCAGTAGAATAGAGAAGGCTGTGGATGATAATGATTGATCAAACAGTTATTTCCGGTTTCTAGAACGACAATCAGATTGATTCTCCCATCAATTAAATTTACGGCGGTGTCATTGAGTGCAAATTTGATTTGCAGACGCGCAGAAATTGATTTAATGGGAGAATTAAATTGATCGTCGTTTTAGAAACCGGAGGTTAGTTCGTTTATAGTAGTGGTATAACTAAAGCACCACCTGTCTAATTAAACACCCTGGCAATTTTTAGAAAATCCGGACTAAACAAATTCCAAAGAATTTCATATGTATAGATAGATAGATAGATAATAATTTATTGATACATTGATATTCCAACTTAAGCACTACTAAATGTCACAAAAATTGGTAATAACATTATATCACATCTAACATTATCTCTCTCATTTTACAATTATTCATTTATAATGTTAGTCATTCAATCGAATAGCAAATCCAACCAGATGCCTGCGACATATACAAAGACATGTAAAACGGCCTAGAGCTAACTTCACGCTAAATTTTAAATGGTTAACATTTTGGTATACCCGAAACTAATAAATAATTTACATGTTTGCATTATTTTGAACATGTAGTCGACTAATACTAAAATTTTGAAAATAGTAAGGCTTTCGACACGGTCTATTGTCGAACTTTAAATTAATGCCCCTTCTCCCTTCTCCCCAGCACTGACTACGGCATGTACGAGCCGGAGTGCGGTCTGGAGAACCTCGTCATGTCATGGGGACACGACGAGTACCTCTACCGCGTGCTGCTGCACAACAAGGGCAAGTTCCCCAAGGAGGGGCTCTGGATGATCAGGTGAGCGTGACCCTTGTGCTGGAAGTAATAAGATCTACTATTGAAGTGACATTTGTACTTAGTTGACAATCTTAGCCGTTTCCAATCTATGGGGCCAGTGTATCGGTACAAAGATTAGGTAGGATGACAGTTTTTACTGAGAGGAAGTGAAAATCTGGTGTCAAATTTTTCAGTTTTGGGAGCTGACTTCTCAATATGGAGAGTCAAAGGTGACGTTTGAAGTGAAATTTATGCGTTAATGATAAAAGCTGGTTATGAAGAATGGATTCCATAAGTACGTGTATTGTGTAGGATATAAGACTTATCTTAGGTACTTTAAAAATTACTGAAAACAAATTATAACATTCATCGGGGAAATTAGGCAAAAACTTTTAGAGAGTTACGACTGGTGACTTCCGCTCTGAATCCTTTCGGGTGCAACGGCTAGCAATTGCCATTCAGCGCAGAAACGCAGCTAGCTTGATGGGCACATTTGCACCGGGAACGATTAAGGGCCGGTAATTGTGGTTTTGGTTTATTTATTTTTTACGCGGGATAGGTTTACGTTTGACTACAGCCTGCCTGATGTTAAGCATTGCTGCAGCCTAGGGTGTAACACGCTTACCTAGAAGATACATATTAACTCTATATTTGAAAACCCTTGGATTGTAGTTCGTTTATGTACCTATTGATTGTTTGATATGTGTTTTTACTGAATAAAATTGAATGTATTGTTAAATAAAACTAAATAATGTACTGTATGTATGCAGATACCACTCGTTCTACCCGTGGCACGCGGGCGGCGACTACACACACTTCATGAAGCCTGGAGATGAGAACATCTTGGAGGCCGTCAACAAGTTCAAGTGAGTATTTATCTCTCTCATGAATCGTATCTCCTCATGACTGAGGGTCGTGACTCCCCCGTAGAATAAATTCGTTAGGGGAGTTATAATAAGAATTAATTCGTGGTGGGCAACAAGAGAGTATTTATTTACCTACCTTTATCATATTTCTAGGGTAGTTTTCATTTACCTAAACTCCGTTCCGTTGTTTATCTATGAGTAAGGTAGTCCACACTTCAGTATCTACTCGATATTTCAGATTCTCAAAGTAATATTCTTACTAAATTGTTTGGCCGCTGCCATAGTACGGTGACGCTGCCGTGAATAGGATGATGAGAGGAAAATAATGGTAGCTTCCATTATATCCATATTAGTAAGTAGGTATAACAGTTGAACCAGTGAGTTGAATTCTTGCAGGCCTTTAGAGAAAATAAGAGGTTTTAAACAATTGAATTCGCAAAACTCACACTAATAGAATCAGTACATAGGCGCAATAGACAGATCTGTGTCCTCTATCTATACATATAATAAAGCTGAAGAGGGTCAGTAATCTGAACATAGAAGGTATTTTACCAATTTGAATCCATAACAGAATACGGTTTAGCATTTTTTAGATTTTTTGTGTTTATTTAAACACTCATAACGCAAAAACGGCTGAACAGATCATCATGATTTTTGGTGTGTAGGTAGTATGATATCTTAGATGTGTTATAGGCTACTTTTTATTTCAAAATAATGCGAGCAAAGCCGCGTGTGTCCACTAGTTATAAAATACACTAACTGTTTTTCCCTTCCAGCCAATACGATCTCTACACAAAGAGTGCCGACATCCCTGATATCGACGAGTTGTGGCCCTACTACGAGGGACTTATCGAGAAGTACCTTCCAGGCGTCATCGAGTTCTAAATACCATAAAAACAACTTATAACCTCGATTCTGAAGTATCCCTCTTACTAAATATTTTTTACTAACCTGTACTCGCCCACTTCTCGGTAAAGATGTACCCAACTAACTTACAAATAACTTTTCTAAACTTTTTTCTTTACTTGTCTTTTTTATACTCTCTGCATTAAAAAGAGATATTTTTATAATTGTTAACTTAGAGTGGTATTTCAGAATGGAGAACCAGTATGACCCATTTCTTTTAATACGACAAAGTGCAAAAAATTAAGGATCTGCCAATACTGCGTTCAAGATTAGATATAAACTTATAGATTAAGAATTTGCATATAAATTTAACCGCTGGATCGACTAAGCGGTTAGAAACTTAGCTATAACATAATTGTAAGTAATTTATTTTTATTAAAACCATGGACCATGCAAGCTATATGTTATACGCTACTGTCTAAATCTTCTAGGGAATCGGGTTTTAGTAGGTAAGTAAGTATATAAAATTTGTCGCAGGTCGACTAACTTTTTTTAATGAAATAGCAGTTTTTTTACTCTAAAAAGTCACAAAAAAAACCGCAATAATATCCCTGTAAGTATATTATACTTTTTTACTATACTACAGCAAAGATATTTGTATTAATTTACAATTTTTGTTATAAAATTGATAACCAAAATTAGCGCCACCGCAAGGTTAATGTTATCTGTTTTATATAACTATGTTTGTGCTTACTAATGTAAATAAAGTTATATTGTAATTATTTACTATATTTTTCCCCCAATATCTTGTGTTATCAAAGGATGACCTATGCTAATTTTTATTTAGTCATCAAACCGATATCTGTTAAAATAATGATACATAGTAACAGAAATATTCATAGCTTTGTTATGATAAAGCGCAACGCTTTTAATCTATATAAATGCAATTTATAAAGGTCAAGATATTTCATAATATAGAAGCTGAAGAGGGTCAAAATTCTGAACATAGATGTTAAAAAATTATATTTGGGTATAATTTAAATCTATACATAATACAACACGTTTCAGCAGTTGGTTTTATCTGTGTCTGTTTATTTAAACGCTCATCACGCAAAAACCACTGAGGTCTTAAAGTGTCGTCTTAGGCTACTTTTTATCGTGAAATAATGTGAGCGAAGCCGCGGGCGTCCACTAGTAATATAGGTTCAATTAATTGCAAGAAAACTCAAGATTAATAAAATCAGGAACTTTATTTAAGCTATATTTACAAAAATACAAACATCTCAAAATAAAATTAAGAGCTAAGTAATTATAATGAAACTACGGAGCTTCAACAACCAAAGTTAGAAAACAACACACATAGGTATCAGTATATCGACTAAAATAATATTTTTTACATAATTTCGAAATCGAAGACGACGTATAATAATATAATACACAATCAAAGGCTCAGATTTACGAATAAACGATACCAGATAATGTGAGAGAGAATAATTGATAGAAGCACATGTACGGAGTTATATTTCTAGTTACCGTTTATTCGCAGAAATGCGCGGAATTTATATATTATGTAGGGACGATTAATTAACTTTGATTAGGTAATAGGTTCTGAAAAGTTTCTTTGTACATAAAAAGCTGAGCCAAAACAATCAAATACGCCTTTACTAATGTGACAATAAAATTGACCATTCGATGTAAACATTATACCTACAAGACACAAATTTCATAATTTTCTTTGGCGTAACTAACCAAAAGTACAAAGTTGCAATACTGAAACTAATATACACATTTTCAAACGTTTGTCTAATTATAAATACAAGCTGGATGGTATATTTGGTTTTTCAATGTATTTATTGAAAGCGTTTAATATTAAATTGATAAATTCTTTATAATTGGTACAGATGCGTACGAAGATGTGGACTAGATGTAACATAGTATCCCATACAACACAATTACACGATAATTATTACATTTGCTTATGGAATAAGTATACAGAATAAAGGCATTACAGTATTTTTCAGATGGGAAAAGTTGTACCTTACAACAGAAACATTTTTTTCTTCAGAAATACTATATCATAAATAAATATTTCAGGACTTATCACATATATACAAAGAAACGACCAGACTCAAAACAAGTAATTAGAAAATTTTATATTATTAGTTGATTGTGTTATGCGGGAATCGAACCCGCAACCCTAGATTAGAAGGCAGAGCCACTACCAACTAAGCTAACAGAGCAGTCATATAATATGTTATATTCGAAAACAATAAAGTATCCAGCCTCCCTAAAAACCGTCTATTTTTGAAAAACATTAGTAATAATAATAATAATAAAAAAACCTTTATTGTTTAAACTTAATAGTTTGACATATTGGTACATCATTTCATACCTGAAAAATACTCTAAGAGCTTACTAATAGATAGTTCATAAAATACTGCAATACACAAAATATATTCATATTTATTATAGTATTTATGTCAATTCCAAGCCTTCTACATAATCATTCATTATCACACTACACTTCTTTCAGACTGAAGGTATCAATATCTCTAATCAAGCAAGTAACAGGTTTTTCAATTAAAACCTATCGAGTCAAAAAGTTATATTTTCTTTTACAATTTGATTTACATGCATTTAATTCAAGGCCAAATTCACAAGGCATCTAATATTGTATAAAATCAAAGTCAAATTCATTAGTATAGTAACAAATCTACAACTCTACTCCCGTTATTGCAATCTCTATCTTTCACTTACTTCGCAATGCTACGATATCAGTCTTTGTTAATGGAAAGACGGCATTCTCAATCACACCGCTACTATAAGGCCGAGTCAAGGCAGATCAATCTAAACTTGTTCCCACCGCCTAATAAATATTAAATATGTTATCCGGTAATTCAAACAATCAACAATATTTATGTAACTTATTTACTGGCCATGAAAGATAAGTCTATCAGTATATTTTAATTACGATACTAATCATATTTTGTTCAAATATGTTATCAAAGGCAGTGGGAACCCACATACGTTCTTTTCTTCACCGTATTTACTTTACAAGCTCCATGTAACATTAGGCGATATTACCTAAGAAATAGCCGTAAGTAATTAATAATAAATTACGTTTATTACTGGCGATAAAATAGTCCAAAAATATCACACTAGCGCGTACAAAAGCTACCATATTTAAAGGAATGTTTTTTTACAACCTTTCATTTTGCAGAGACCTCATAGTTACATTAAAAAATAGCTTACACCATTGTATTCTTTATTTAGTCTATACATATTTTTTTATATGCAGATGTAAAACACTTTTCGTTAGCTTTAAATATATCATTGGCAAAACCTAACTGAATTAAAATATTTATTTTGATTGCATCAATTAAAATACTTGCATACTGAATATTTCATTTTTTATGAATGTATAGTAACAACTTTCAAGCATCATAATGTAATCGAAAAGCTATATAAATCTTAGTAAGTTCAATACTAGTGGTGTACGATAATAATTCGTTTTGATCAACTGATTGATTCGAGTTGATAGGTACATTGATCGATGAATTTCACGACCAATTGATTGTTCGTCCATACATCGTACTTACTTAGTAGTTAAGTACATATTTGTCCAGTTGGTTACAAATAGTTACAATATACATTGTACGTACCTAGTACATAGGTATATCATGGAGGGGGCATATGCTCAGTGGTAGATAGTATCAGGTCTAAGTCTCGAAGTGTTTGTAGATGCTGGTGACGTACGCCATCACTTGTTGCCAGTCGGGCCGCTCCTGCTGGATCATGTCTTGAATGTTCTGGAAATAACAATTATACAATATAAGTACTTTATTTTCAAATATAAACACTATAAAATGTAACTATAATGTATGCAGTGTGCACTATAGTATTAATAACTTTTGAATAGGTCAGTGTACCTAATCTTATCAGAAACATTATCACGTGACCTGTTGCTAAGATGACCATTGACCATGTTTTGAGCTATCAAAAAGTTCTCGAAGCCCTATTTTTATAGCAACAAGTTCGAAGATTATAAACTCTTCACTGTGCGCTATTTGGACATCTAAGCGACTCCTTCTTTTTGGTTATGATGGTATGTTCTGCTTTTTATCGAATGAGAGTGGCCAACTCTGGTGTCGAGAGTTTTCATACCGCCCTAAGGGCCTCTGACATGGCCTAACGACTGCCGTACTGGATAAACAGCCGGGACCTACAATGTGGTATGTTTTGATATACTGATTGGACTGATATATCATATAATCAGTTGATCAAATTTTGGTTTGCTCGTCTACTGACCAGTGTGGTAGGTATGCCGACAGACTCTGCGGCCGCGAAGGCCACTGAGAAGTTGGTCCGCTTGTCGTGCTGCGTCAGCGTGCTGTACGGGATGCGGCCCTCGCCCAGGTACGAGTGGAGCAGGGCGCACAGTGCTAGCCCGTCGTTCCAGGAGGAACTAGTAAGGATAATAAGTATGTTAAATTGCGTAAATAAATATAAAATAAATAAATAAATATTCCGGGAAATTGCACACAGCGCCATCTAGCCCCACACTAAGCAAACGCTTGTGTCGTGGGAACTAGATAACGTATACCTACCTAACTATTCTTAGGAGAGGCCAGCTCAAAATTGATAGTGAATCGGTTCTTATGGGATAAGCACTTAAGCACGTTCCGTAGTCGTGGACCAAAATGATCGCTTTTCATAGTGCAAAAGTCGTATTTTATATTTTGGCCAAATACAAAAAAGTACGTGCTTTCGTTAACAATTGTAATTTGTTAGTTTTCAATTAGATTCGATTGATGGATCTAGAAAAGAGTAGAATTTGTAGAGCCAATCTAGCTCTTCAAATCAAAGCAAAGTAAATTGCATCATCATGTGATAGCTAAATAAAGGAATTGAAATTGAAAATGATGTCTCAAAAAGCTATGCTCACCTGAAGTTGGTGATATCGATGTTGTTATATCCGAGCGTCTTCTGCTGGCACCACTTGAGCAGCGCGTTGCGTTTCGACCCTCCGTTCTTAACTTGTAGCGCGTTCAGGGGATCCTTCCTCTCACCTACATGAAAAGACATACGTTTTAATTAATCTAAAGTAAAAAAAATGTATGAGTTATTTTGTCGAGTGCTAAGCCCGCACTATGGTTGTTTAAGTTAAACTTTTTATAGGAAAATGATTTTTTTGTTGGAATTTTCGCTCATTTTCCAATAAAAAGTTTAAGTTAACAAAAATTCTCAAAATATATTTTGTTGCTGTCGTCTGCAACGACTCTAAACACATTAAGTTGCGTTCAAGAATCATTATGCAAGTGGGTCCAACACAGGATTATTATAATCAACGGACGACGTATCTACAAATAGATAAAAGATAAATCTTATGGTCAATAATAGTAGTTTATGCAACTGTCATATAATGAAGGGTATTAAAACACGATAATAGTAACGAGTGTTTTAATACCCGTGTTATATGCAGTACTTCATACACTACTTTATCTTCACTAATGCAATTAATCAAACAACAAGAGTTAAATTCACGCGTACGTGTATTGTCACAGTGATTTTGCCGCCATTAAAATCTAACCAATGAGAGCGCAGCTGCGCGCATCAATAAAACGCGACCAACCTGATTGGCCCTGCAATCAGGTTGGTCGCGTTTTATTGATGTTATAATGAGATATTACGATATCGATGTGGATATTATACCATCATGTGAAATTGCTTAAATTGAGTGTTTTGTTGTCTGCGCTATAACAGTAGTAATTATAAGTCAAGTATTGGAAACATAAGTAGAATGTTACAACATTAGTGTAGATAAATATATTTAAATCAGATCAACATCCATCTGTCAAGCTAGGAGATGAAACATTAAAGAGTTAGAGTACATTGTTTTAGAATTGACATGTGCACTAATGAAATATGGTTTTCATGCAATACATTTAGATAAGATAAAAATCTGTACGTTACCTTTAAATTATAAATCGTAGTTTAGCAGTAAGCAATAGTTGTGAACTGGATGGATATTTTGAAAAATAAAAACTAATCCTCATAAAAAAGATTGCTCAAATGTAATAGAGCAAATAAAAAGAGAAAATGTATTCGTTACTTTGACACAAACACTGCAAACTATAAACATACAAAACTACAAACATTTGCTTGTATAAATAAATTACTCCAGCCAGGGGACACCATATGGTGCGTAAAGGTCTGGTATGTGCGTTAATTATTAGTGCATCTCCTATTTCACCCCTTTAAAAGTGGGATTTCAAAAAAAAACCTTTATTAGCGGATGCCTACGTCATAACAACTACCTGCATGCAAAATTTCAGCCTGATCCGTCCAGTGGTTTGGGCTGCACAGCCCAAACCACTGGACGGATCAGGTTGATAGATCACTATGTCAGTCAGTCAGTCAGTCAGGCAGTCACCTTTCAGTTTTATATATTTAGATAATAATACTCACATATATCCCCATAGCTGTTCCGCCTGACGAATGACTCCATGGCTTTTTGCTGGAGCGAGGCGAGCGCGCGCCGCTCGTCCGGGATGTTGGCCGCCGCCGGCTCTGCGCCCGCGCACGCACGGTTAGACACATCGCAAGCGAGGGGAGAGTGAGAGTGAGACGGGAGGTGGAGCTGACGAGGTAGTGCGAGGGAGACAGCATCCGAACGAGCGAGATGTATGAAGGAAGATGGTACTTGAGTGAGTGGAAAGGGAGATATAGATAGGTGATGAGAGAGAGGACGGTAGAGCGGTGGTTTGTGTACACTATCATGTGGTCAATGTTATATCGAAGATCGTGTAGCGTATCGCCGAGTGTAGGTACCCTTTAGCAAGATTAGTTTATACATAGCTCCACTACCATCGTGGTAACGATATATAAGTAGTCGTATTTATCTCATTGTTTTTTTTAACATTCTGCAGTCTTGTCAATAGGGATTTTGAGTATGGAGTACCATACTTCAGATAAGGCCTTCAAATTTACCAATTGTGGAGAAAACCAGCTGAACACCAATTTTAAGTATATAAGTTGTTATTTTTTTTTTCAAAATAACATTTGATTTCATGCTTTTTGCATACCTATTTGTGTGATTTGATATCAATAAATTTGTCACATAACCACCGCTCCAGGGGAGATATCAAGGAAACACCCTCATTCCCAGTCAAAAACAAGAAATGGTGGGCACAATGACAATAGCTACATTTTAAACCTCTACCATTAGCGAAACAATCATTTGATTTTAGTATAAGGCAAGATTAGACGCATGCAATAACAACAGAATTAAAAATCTTATAAAATCCATGTATACATTGGATCTTATTTTATAGAGGTTATAATCAGTAAATAAAATACCATCCAAAAAAAATAACAACCCCTGAGTTTATTGTAAATACTAACATCTACGTTTATGTACATTATATTATTATCTAAGGCTTACTGATTTTATACAAATAAATATTGATTTATTTTAGAAATACGTATACTCGTATTATGAGTAATAAATAGTAACGTTAAAACCAACCAATAAGGCATATCAACTACTTCTAAAATAAAATACACAAATATGTATAGAAACAATTAACAATTTGAATGACATCACTAGAGACAAGAACGCTGGCTGGTTCCTTGCGCAAAGGATTTCTATAGCAATCCAGCGTGGGAATGCAGCCAGCGTTCTTGGCTCCATACCACATGTAGATGTTTTAAATTTAGGTTAAATGTACATACTCTTATTTAGTTTTATTAGTGTATATATGTGTATATATTGTTTATTATTGAATAAAATAATTAACAATATTATGATAAAGTTTTCTCACAGCCAAACGACAGGCAAGTTTATTAAAATATTTTTTTGTATTATGTATGTTATACAAAAATTAATAACTTTTATTGCAAATAAATCGCTAAATTCAAGAGTTCAAAAATTTATTTTATTTCTCTTTTTCATCAAACCAAGACCAATTTTTAGTTGAGCGATCATCTGTTAATTATAATGCCTACAAGAGATTGCTTTTAGCAATAACTTTTGCACAAAACACACGAGTAAAAGGTGTGTGGTCTTTATTAGAATTATCTACTTAACAATTTGGTACAACAAAGTATTATTAGTTTTAATTTTTCTAAACGCTAAACCCGCACTAAGGTATTATTCATAAACTTAACTGAAAACGAGCAAAAACAATCACAAGTAACAGGATTCGAACCTACATCGTACTAACAATAAAATTTCCGCTAGTCATTATTATTTTCGCTCACTGACAATAAAGTTTATAAAGCATATAATTATATTTTAAGTAATAGACATGCAATAGATAGTACACGTTAAGTATAGTTAAGTTAGTATAGAGGCAAACGACACATAGTTAGAGTAGATATGGCTAAGCGCCTCTGTCAAGCCGCCATGCTGTGAACACAAGCAATGCATACATGCAACTTATTGGGGGGTCGGAATAAGCTTTAATTGTATAATATGTTCATTTAAGTACTTCTTATTTTTGAAATAATTTCTAGTCCAATTAAGTCAATTGAAAAAAAAATAGAAACCCATTGAAAATAATTATGTAATATTTTGTTACGCATGTAGATTCCAATCATTGCATATATGGAAAGGGTTATGACATGTAATGGAATATTATGGAACTGGGGTATAAATAGTTAACTTTTAACGATGGAATCACAAATAATTGAAGCTATCATAAACTCTCGTCTTAGTTTAATTCATGCTTAAACAATTGTCAGAACAACTGATTATGGCAAGTTCTTATTTTGTATTTTTACATGCAAACAATTCAAATGTGAGACAGTGGCTTCACACTCTGGGTATATGTTAATCATGTATTGAGTATACATACGAGAATACTACATTCGTGGTTGTATCACTTATAACATTAGTCAGTACCAAAATATACGTAATAAGATTTTAAAATGCTTCGCTCACTTCACGTCCAAATTACTTGCACACAACCAACTAAGTATCACTTCTCATTACAAAACAACAAAACAAAAAAAGAGAAAACACTTTCAGAAGACTTGATAAACTCCTTTTTTTGAAGTCGGTCAAAAAGATTCAATCTCCACTCACCGGGTTGTATAGGCGAGGGGCGCGGCACTCTGGCGGCGGGCGGCTTGGACGAGAACGAGGCCAGCCCGTTGGAGGGCGGCGCCCCCGCCTCCGGGAGGCCGTTCTTGTGCGGCGCGGGGAGGGAGGCGGGCTGGCACGCTGGGGGAGGCACCTGCGGATATGGAAGATAACGATAAACGTATGCAGTCTCTCTTGAATAATTTCCAATTAAAGATTGTCTCGTAAGACTCGCAGACTAAGAAAGAAAGTCACGAATTATGCTTCAAATTGAAGTATGGGAAGTAATCTCGGGCTACTGCACCTAGATAATATTAATGGTTATTCCGTCTGCAACCGACCATGTAGGCCCTTAATCAGGTATTCTGTGTGAGATGAGATTATTGAAATTTTCTTTAAGAGTTCCGTACAGTACTTTCACAACAGGAGTTTATAACTAAGACTTTGCTTTAATGTAGTGTAAAGTTTCATCCTGGTCACGGCACCATTATATAGTGTATTACCTTATTTTTCGTGGAGGAAATATAATGTATTACCTGTGGCCACTCGGAGACGGGCGGCGAGGCGGGCGACTGCTTGGCCGCCTTGGCTGCGTTCTCGATGCTCTCTATCAGGGACTTCACAGACAAGCGCGAGTCCTGCCGACTCACTCCTGGAACATAGCAGATACTGTTTTAGGAACGGTAAGTCTAAAAAACGTTCATTTGGAGTGAAAACATATTTTTTTATGAACTCGATATACTCGAATAGCTAGGTTAAAATTATTTTATATATTTTATCAGTTGTTACGGAGTAAACACGTTCCATCTGGGGAGTTCTATTATACACTACTGACACTGTTCATTCTATACATATAATAAAGCTGAAGAGAATCAAAATCTGTACATAGAAGATATTAGTCAACAAAATGTTTGCGTATACTTTAAATCGATAACAGAACACGTTTTAGCAGTTTTTAGAATTTTTGTTTGTTTATCTGTTTATTTAACCGCCCATCACGCAAACATGAGGACTAAGAAATGTCATAGGCTTCTTTTTATTTCGGGATAAAAAGAAGCCGTGAGTAACTAGTTATAAAATACCTTTGCTCCTGCGATGATTGGCGGCCGTAGCCATGATGTCTTGCAGCGAGGCGCTGGTCAGCAGGGGCGGAGGCGCCGGGGCTTCCTCTGTACGCGCCGGCAACGCTGCAATGTGAGCACAATGTTGGTTTAGTTAGAAAGTATTACTAACTGTCCAAAGCATGGTGGTAGGATGTCTACTACTTTCTGGGAGCATCTGGCTAGCTATCTGTCACAAAATTTAAAATCTGTCGTCATACGCTTAACGATGTGTTCAGACAGCGTCGTTTGAGAGTCAGTTCCAATACAGTAAAGGTTTGCTCCACATTGAGCCACAGAGACGCTAATAAAGTATGGATGTAGTTTCAGGTGACCTGGTGTTCGCAAATACCTGACTGTCCAGAGAAAAAAAAATAGTTGAAGCCATCTTTAAAAAAGAATCTGTTCAGTATAGTTAAAACGATAAAAATGTGTGCTCTTTTTAAAACTTACCAAGCTAAGATAATGTCTATAAGTAACTCTGCGTACTTTTTGTAAGCTCTTACGTTTAGTTCAGCTGTCTGTTTCACTGTGACAACTTTTTGTGTAGGCATTAATGCAGTTTAATGATTTCAACGGTCACATTCCACCTACAAAATAATATATGTCCACATAAACTAATATTTATAGAGCATCTGTCAGAGCATTTATTCTTTTACCATTGAAAACATTAACTGCATGTGAGTTTATTTTAGATAATGTTAAGCCAATTGTCAGCCTACACCTGCACAAAAAAAAACTCAATCACTGCACCAAATAAACCCAAAAGTAAAAAATAACTGCATTCCTATGCAGTTATAACACTAACGAAAAGTCGATTTTTATCATTGCTTCATTAAAATCATTACCATCTTACTTATTATTTAAGTTTAGTATGACATTAGTTAGCAAAAAAAACATAAAGCCAAAGCTTTTCCACATTATTTCGCTCGTGACGCAATATGAAACATAAATTGTTGCTGTAACACAAAACATTATGACCACCTGCAACCAGACCACCACCTAATTCCGTCACCAAACATGAGAACAAAAAAACACACGAAAAACATTATGTTCCATACATTGATACGAGTTATTTACATGTTCACACTGGACGTTTAGCCTCAGGACCACAAAAGCCTGCCACTTACGTAAGGGCCGCGTTGACGCGTTCAGAGATCTGATTGGATGCGAGAGTCTTTTGTGCTCCAAAGTCTTCCAATAAGGTTTCTCTCGAGGCAAGGAACTTGTGTTCGTTTCTAACGGCTTCGGTGATTTAGGCGGCTGCAGTGATAGCTTCCTCGGAACTACCAACTCTTGATGCTCTAAATTTTGTACCAACGAACTTATGTTGCCCTTTTTTGGAGCATCGTTCCCACTGGGAGTGCGAGATAGAGATATGATATTTCTAGCAATCTTCGCAGTCTCTTTGGCAATTTCTTCGTCTGTCATTTTATCTTTTTTAGGTTTCTTTGGTTTGCGAGGAACTTTTAGGAGCTCTTCTCTTGTCACAGCCTCAAATTCGTCCGTAGGTGTTTGTTTACTGTTTTTTATGTTGGATAATTTTTCGTCGTCTGCAATGTTATTGTTACGTATGCTTGGTATAGTTGGTTCTCCGATTTCTTCATATACATTCTCTTGTTCAGAATGTCGTCTTGTTGTTGTTATAGGAAGTAGGAAAGGGTTAGTGCTAAATTGTACGTTTTCTTTGATCTTATTATCGACTATCTTTGGTTTCGTGAATGTTTGCACTGTGTTTATAACGAAAGGAACATTTTCCATCGGCTGGTAGTATTCATTGTCTAGGATCCAGTCTGGAGGTCTAGACAAACGTGAAGCCGGTCTCGGTTCTGGTTTAGGACTAGAACTCTTTACTGGTATAACTTCAGTTAAGTTTTCGTTAGAGCCAGGTTTCCAAGGAGGTAGCGGTAATGGTTTTGCTTTGCTATTCTTTTGATAAAGGCTTTTCCTTTTAAGGCTATCTTCTGTCTTAGTGTCACCATGTTTGCTACTGCTGCTGGCGTCAGATGCAACCTGATCTGTATCATCATAGTATACGGTAGATTTTTTTATTTCTACAATTTCTGGAGGTTCTACTATACTAGGTAGTTCTATGGGTGCTGTATCAAGGGGCTTTATTTCAAATAGTGGCCCTTCAGGTGTTGATATCGGCTTTATAAGAACAGGCTGTATTATGACTGGGCTTATTATGATAGGAGATGTAGATCTAGTATTCACATCTGCTGATCTAAGATTAGCCTCTGTGATATTCATAGGTGCCAGAAAAGCTTTATGCTTTCTCCGCGGCATAGGTACTACTACTTCAGGAACAATTTCAGGACTTATATCTTCTAAATCTTTATTATTTATCTTCAAATGGTAACTAACATCATCACTGACAGGACTTATATTACAACTATCTCTATTCACTGGTTCTATTAACGGATTACTGGTATTAGAACTGGTCAAAGTTTCTTTCACAGGTGTTGCTGGTTCTATATTTATTTGAATGGGTTTTGTTTTGTTTTCGACATTTTCCGTCTTTGGTTCTATGTTATGACTAGTATCACTTTCTGCTTTTGTTAAATTTGGAAACTCAACTTTTTCGTAGTCTCTATCAGTTTTGTCATCGCTGGTTACTGATACACTACAAAAGGCATCTGTATTAGCTACTTCGGGTTCCTTTGTGTCATTCGATAGAGAAATGTCCTGCTTATTGCTACCTATTATTCGGTCGATCGCTGCTTTGAATGTCAACTTTAGTTCCTCGTGAACTTTCATTATATTTTTGCCAACTTCATCTTCAAGCTCTTTGTCAGATGTGTATATATTTGTACTAGATATACGTTTTCTACCTTCTGATGAAAGAGAGGATTCTATTTTTATCTCTGGTGATTTGTCAGAATCAGACTTTTTCGCAGTTATCTCATGTACGACGTCATTTTGAACTGTTTTAGTTTCATTGCTTAGTTTGTGTTTATTATCATCTAATAAATCGGCTGAATTATTTTTGGATAAAGCTTTTACGTCATTGTTATTTTTTTCAACAGGGGAAAGAAAGACACTGTCCGAGCCTTCAGTAAATAAAGAAACTTGACTGCTATCATTATCAATATTTAAGAAATCTATACTAGTCGCCTCTTTTAATGCATCTTTAAATTTGTTGCTAGAACAAAGATTTTCCATACTGAATGCTTTTGGTTTTCCTTTGTAGAGACCGGAAAAATCTCTACTGAATATTGTTCTTTCTCTGGGTATCGGTCTGAAAGTCGTTTCGGATTGCGTTATCTTTTTCGAACTTGGTTCGGTAAAATCATCAGTTAGTTCTGGTGAGTCGTGTCTCTCGTCATCTACTGCGTCCTGTCTGCTAATTTTATCTTTTTCAAGATCAGTAGCATCTTGCCTCGTAAGCACTTTGTCATCAAAGGGAGGTAGGACTGTAACGAGATCTTTACTATTACAATCAGGGGAAAGAGCTTTCTGGCTTGCATCATCTGTTTCATCTGTAGTCACATTTTCAATTTCGAATTTGAATTCTTCGTCATCTTTGATTGGTGGACTGTTTAGTTTGTAGAAAGCCTGATCTACAATACTATTGATAAGGGGCGGGTCTGTGACGCTGTGTACTCTGGCGAGATATCTCGTTCGTATATTTTTGAAGACTTCTTTTGAGGAGCTGTCGCTTTCGTTTAGATCTTCCTTGGACCGTCCGAGCTCCTCCTCGGAATAATCTAGAACGCTATCCATAGAGTCTGACCTGTCAACACCTGTTTCGATACATCAAACGCTTGATTAGAAATATATTAACAATTTACAAAATGAGGGTAGTTGGACATTTCTACTGTTAGTTTGCGACATATCTACTACGTTGCTGGAAGCGAATACACAGAATTAGTGCACGATGACTGCTTGTTAACTCTAATACTGATGGCATGATTTTACAACAATATAGGTACTAATTTAGGGTTTTATACATGCACGCTTTATAATCATTTAATTATTTGTTGTAATGAAACAATATCGATAAACAGAATTTAAAGTAAACAAGGCTGATTCGAGAAAAACAAAGCATAACTTTTCAATATACAAATAAATATATGTGCAAGAAACTAGAATCAATTCGATAAACATACTACCATGCAAAATCAGCCTTTCAAATCAAAGCGCAATAGTAAACCTATAGCTATCCCTGTCTCTCGCATACGGGTTTAGTATACGTGTCTCACCTTTGAGGGTGTGCATCTGGTCCTCCAGCATGCGTATGCGGTCCCTGGCCACCTTGTTCTCGGAGACGAGTCTCTCGAGCTCCCTCTGCGCCTCAGTCTTGAAGTCGTTGGCGACGCGCACCGTCATCAGGAGGTCGCTCTGGAACTGCTTCCATTCCGTCTCCTGGAATGTATGGATGGAGTTGTAATGAGTATTTGATGTTTGTAAGCTGAGAGATAGAGTATGGCGTTTCGTCTCGGTGTAAAAATTAACCGAATTGGGAAACGTCTTGCAGATGTAACTTTCATTACATTTTGATGAAATTTGATATACATGTTCTATCTAATCTATATATATATATAAAACTCAAAGGTGACTGACTGACTGACTAACTAATATAGTGATCTATCAACGCACAGCCCATACCACTGGACGGATTGGGCTGAAATTTGGAATAAAGGTAGATGTTATGACGTAGACATCCGCTAAAAAAGGATTTTTGGAAATGCCACTTTTAAAGGGGTGAAATAGGGGATGCAAGTATTACTTCTTAATGCAGGCGAAGCCGCGAGCACTCACTAGTATTTATAATGCTTTTCTCACTTGCTCCCGGGACATTACTCACATCTCTCTCTCTATCTCTCTGCAGCTGTGCGTTCCTCGCGCGTGCGTCTTGCAGCTGCCTCTCCAGCTCGGCCGCGCGCGCCAGCGCCTCGCCCGCGCGGGACATCAGGGCTAGCTTCTCGTCGCTAGCTACTTGCACCTGGTAACATTACTCACATCTCTCTCTCTATCTCTCTGCAGCTGTGCGTTCCTGGCGCGTGCGTCCTGCAGCTGCCTCTCCAGCTCGGCCGCGCGCGCCAGCGCCTCGCCCGCGCGGGACATCAGGGCTAGCTTCTCGTCGCTAGCTACTTGCACCTGGGGATACACAAGTATTTTAATCATCATCATTTCTTACAAATACAAATCAATCATATTTTATACTTAGGCGACGCGATCAGCGAGCGAGTGTGCAGTTTGACACACGACTGTCGAGCGTACTTTACTGCGCCCTCCGCTCGCTGCGTGTTCGGAACAGGGAAAAAGGATTCTGTTGTACTCTGTATTCTGCAACGACAGTTATCTGTTCCGCGTTGGTATTGATATTTTTTATCCAAGTAACAAACATGCGTTGACAGCGCGGTACAAACAAAACGTGACAAAATACAATACAACGAAAGGTCAATTACTAAATGTATCGCAATAGCGGCAAAATTGCTGCGGTATATATATATATATATATATGCTCCCTGTAGTCATGCTGATCACATATTACACATAAAAATATTTTTTGTAAACTGACAACACAATAGAATTTCTGATTGCTTCAACTTTTAGTTCATACGTTATATATTTGTATTCGTCAATAAATGATTATATTATCTTATTAATATTAATTAATGTATAAAATGAATTATTTTCTACTGACCTGTATCTGCAGCTCCGACACGTTATCCTGCAGAGTCTTCAGCTCTGCTTGTGAGGAGCTCTTGTCTTGACGGAGTTGTTCTAACTGGAACTCCAACTCTGAGATGGTTGACTTTGCGTTGTTGCGGGATACCTGGAAATATAGATACAAGTGAAATTTTATGACGTCCAATAAGTATGTTAGAATATTAAAAAAAAAACAATTTCAAATCTTCTGTCACTAAATAGGTAATAAATAATTTTATTACCTATTTAGTAAAGAATCTATCAAATTATTGAAACCTAAAATCCTAAAAGAAGTCTTATTAAAATCTGTATCATTCGTTGTCGGTGCCAGTCGCACCTCCTTTTTTCGAAGTCAGTTAAAAGAAACATCATACTATACAGCAAAGGTTAGCCCTATAATAAGATCAGGAGGGCGCGAAATTTTTCCTCGCGAAAGTGGAACAACCATAGACG
>OZ026830.1:2168963-2227562 GCA_964023185.1 Macaria liturata
CTCCGCGCGCTCGAGCGTGCCTTCTAACACTCTGCCGAAAATAACGGGGTTTTGATATAATTTTTTTACTCTGGCCAGTAATGTAGAGCATTAAAAGTTTTTGTGCTTTGAAAGGCACGTTAAGCACGTTATCACGCAGTAGACCATGGGCAAATGTAGAAGTAAATGCTATCCCCTTAAAGTTTGAAATGAAGTCATTTATTGCGAACATGTCAAGGCACATTCACAACCTTAATTAATAAAATTAGGAAAAATCACATTCCAAATTGGCTTCGTTAAAATTTGTATAGGTACAATTCAGTTCACGTAAAAAGAACGCTGGGGGTTAGGCTGCGCAGTAGGCGATTTATCGGTCTGTTTGGTGGTATGAGGTGCGGGCGGGGGCGTACCGGTCACGCGCCGCTTGAATGCCGGAGCGCCATTGGTTCGTCAGTCGACCTGCGCCATCTGCACTGTGTTAACGCTACTTTTGCTCTCAAAATTTCATCGCGCACGAAATTGTTTTGTTCGAAATGGTTTAAAGTGTTTTGTTCGAAATGGTTTTACATAGAAGAGTGAGAAAAATGATCTATGACGTTTATTGTTTTATGAAGAAAGAGGCTGATAACAATGCAGTTGATAATTTAAAACAATGCATAAACCGCAACTTCAACCTGCAACATCGCGTCTTCATCTGGTTTTCATGTCACCCAAGACAACTTAATGGATGGAATTTCACCCCTGCCTTAACTTTTACAATCCTTCTTTTTTAAATTATTATTAATAAATAATTCATATTTATTCACTGAATTTTTATTTTATTTTATTTATTTCGGCTTAACATTGGTAATAACATTAATACAATTATCTTACACTAGTATTTTTATAATTAATAAGAATTAATTATGTTTTAATTATTTTCATTTAATAACATTCTATCAAATATACATATAACCATATATGTAGGTACCTAGCCATTACACGAATACAACCAATATTTATTATGAATATACGAAACTGCGTAGTAATTTTGTACGTGATTGTACCCATGCGCAAACATACCCCCTCTACTTTCTTCCAGCGTTCATTTTACGTGAAATGGGTTATACTAAATAAATTTGGAAATAATAATAATCAATCAAGATTAATTCATTCATTACAATAATATTATATTGTGAGCTAAAGTTTGGGCAGTAAAGCAGACCAACCACAAGAATAAAACTCAAAAATTTGAAACCATGTTTACACAATTACTTAGTAAATTAATACAGATAAAGTGACATATTAAAAAACATCTTTTATAATATATACAGGGAGTGACTTACCGCACCCTCTCGGCGAGGTTGTCGTTTTCTTTGGTTTTCTCGTCCAGAGCCGCCTTCACCTGCGCGAGCTCAGCCTCCAGCTGCTCCTGCTTGCTCACCAGGTGGCGGCGCTCTTCCTGCGACAGCTGGAATATTTGCAATAAATATGTGTGTAACCAATGAAAAGACGCGTTTAGAAAATTGTGGTGGTATAATAAAGAAATACCTATACAAGTTCTCTAGTAATATAATCAAACTAACCCAGCCAAAAAAATTGAAATACAGAACGGTTGAAAAATTAAGAATATCAACACGCCTTGAATATAGCAAAGGATCAACAATCTTAGCATTGGCTCCACCCATAAACGTCACGTTCTATAAGAAGAAGAAGCTAGTCTTCCAAGAACATACCTTGAGTACGGCGAACAGTTGTTGGTCGGCGTCTCCGGAGCTGAGGGTCTCCGGCTCCACACCCTCCCGCAGCAGCAGCTCTTGCAGCGTGTCCACCTGGAAATAAACGAAGACTTTGCTCGTTAAATTCTTATATTATATTTCTTTTTTAGCATCAGCAAATAAAGATAATTTAGCCAACTATGATGTCAAGTCGGCCCACTCGTCTCGTGTGGCTTTCAGCTTGACTTAATTGAGCCGTATACCTTATGTAGATAAATTTGTTTCTGTATTAGATACTTTGGATTTATTCACCTTAATTCTACTATAGTCTAGTTTGTCGGTCTGTCGACAAAGCGATTTTAGTAGCAAATGTTTCTCGTAAACCAACCAATTGAGACAAAATGTCGGCCAAATTAACATCGTTTAGAACCCATGCTTGGTATTAGTACTTACCATAAAATACAAACACATCCCATTTTGATACTCTTTTTACTTGATTTGTTTAAGTTTTATTATCAAAGATAATATGTCGACCGAGTCTGCATCTCTTGGATCCTTTTCCTTGGTATGGTACCCATCTTAAGTGACTAGGACAGGGTATCTTTTTTTAATGTATTATTTACCTTAGTCCTGCTATCCTCTAGTTTCTCAGTCTGTCGGCACAGTGACTCGAGCAGCACTTGCTTCTCGTCGGCCAACCGCTCGTTGTCGGCGTGTGCGTCGGCCAACTGGGACTGCAAGTCAGCCAACTCGGCCAATGTCGCTTGGAGCTCTTCGCTTGTACTGGAACGGAGAATTACAATGTTAATAGATTATGTACTCGTATGTAATAAGTAACGTTGACAAATATTTACTTTAAAAGAAATTGATTATGACAGATAATGAAATCTCTCTTGGAGTCGTTGGGGTTCTTTTTGACAATTACATCGTAGTACATACCCAGCTCCTTACACGAACGACTTACGTCTTCGGAATAACATTTTGACAAAATAATCACAACATTGTAATTGTTATAAACTCTCGACACTCGAGTTGGCCACTCTCATTCGATAAGAAGAAGTTAGCCACGTAACAGTCTAACGGCTACCACGAGGTCAGAGGATTCACAGGTTATTGTACAATATTTACGTCAAATAAACGAATTTTGTATTTGTAGTTTGTACTGTCATAGAAGCCCACCTGTAGTGATGCTCCTCCATCTGCAGTATGCGGTCCTGCAGACACGCCACCGACACCTCGCTGAGAGACGAGGACGAGTGCTTGTCCCACTCCCGCGTGCTCGCCTCGCCGCTGTCGCCCTCGCCCTGGAATGTGGACCTAATTGTTACAAGCATAGGGTTCTGAATACAAACTGGTGTAACTCTGTGGGTAGAGTAAACCAATGAGTTTTCATGTAATTATGTGTTTTTTTTCCTTTGGAAGGTGAAGTAACACATCGTATTTGTCCAATAGAACTTCCCTAATGAATTAACTCTGCGGGGGCGTCACGACAATAGGGTATATGCATAGAACTGAAATTTGATTTTTGTAAATAAGCTATAAAAATATACCAAAATACTAAACGATCTGTGCAAACCCGATTTATATCCACTGAAAAATAAAAGAAGTTATGACCAATTGATGATTACATTCCATCTCTTTCTTTCAAAACAGAATTTTCAATGTATTTTGTATGGCGTTAGTGCCTTGTGACGTCACATGGCATGTCGGTTCTCTCTGTCAAATCGTAAACTAAAAACGTGTATAACTGCGTTATTATTAAAGCTAATTGAAAAATAATTTCACTATGCTGATTGTCTATTAAAAAGCTTTCATTGAAGTAATAAAAAAAAATTGTGCATATTCCCTATTGAGTAATGAAGAAAACGACTCAAGTAGAATAACCTCTTATTCTACTTGAGTCGTTTTTAGGTGAACGGGAGGGTCTTTGGTTGAAATAGTTTGGTGTCCCTGTGTATGTAAGGGCTTACATTGTGTGCCAGCGCGATGGAGGCGGGCGCCGAGGAGTGCATGCGGCGCGGCGCCGGCGCCAGCAGCAGCTGCCGCTTCTCGCTGTCGGAGAGGGGGGAGTGCGCGACGCCGCGGAGCCGCGCGCGCAGGGCTCCGTTCTCGTCCGCCAGGTGGACCAGGGTCGCCTCGCGCTCGATTTCTTGGTTCTGGAATATAATATTAGTCAGGTGAGTATAGGTAGTCAGTGTTGCCAGCAGGTTCTTTACATTGAAATTTGGTGGTCAGTTTCCATAGTGATCTTACGCTGTTTTAGATGCAGTAGTTGTAGTGGCAGGCATCTAAGTCGAGGCTGTCTTACTCAGTCGATGTACTAGCTACACTTTGCTCTATTTTGAATAATGCTGCTGCCGGTAAAAATATTGAATAACCAGGCAAAATGTATGTCTCGAAGTGAAGAGTTTTTTGGACTTCATATCTAGCATCCTCCTTACCTTCAGCCTCTCCAGCTCGGCCCGGAGTCGTTCTGCCTCCGTGGCCTTTTCTAGCAGCTCCTCGACCCTGGACTGCAGCTGTGCTCGCTCCATAACGCTGGCTTCCAGCTCGCGACGCAGGGACTCGATCTCGCGCACTCCTGATGCTAGTGATGCCTGGAATGTGAATAGGGATATTAAGGAACAGTGTTTTTAAAGGAATTGGTTTTGCACTATACCATAATTCGCCTGATAGGAAGCGATCCTAATCAGTTCCAACATTATCCACACAAATATCGAAGTTAATTCTTGATCAAATATATTCATTTGGGCCTTATTCTGAAATTTTGGTCTATTCTCGTTATCAATTATGATTTCAACGTGTAGCTGTTCTTACGAAGTTTTAATTTACTGGTTGCACTAACGACACCGGGCTATATAGAATCTAGTGAAAATTTCAATGAGTAGAATTGGAATAGAATACGATGGTGAGTAGAAAAAGCGATGTAAGCAAACATTAATGAATACAGTTTAGGAATAAATGTACACAGATGAAGAAAGCTTCCGCTCGCTATTATCTATATATAGAACATCTTTAATTCTGTGGCAGGATGCAGTAGATTAGAGAAAAAAGTGTGTACTTATAAGTGTGTCAACTCACCTCGGACGGTATCCGCTGCCTGAGCTCGACCTCCTGGAAGCCTGGCATGTGCTCTGCGCTCAGCATCACCGGCAGGCTCACGCACTCCTGCGAGCCCCTCTCGCCTACAGACCCCAGTTCCTCCACACTCCCGTACGCGTGTTCCGCTACATCTTCACCAAACCCTTCCGGCAAATCAGGGTACTCTACCACCGCATTATTGTTGCCTAGATCCTTCTTCTTGTGCGCTTTGTGAAGCTTCTCTTTGGATCCAAATACCTTCAATGTCTTGTCTCTTGCGGGAGCAACTTTGTGGTGTTTGGAGTCCAAGCTTGATACTGACGGAGCTCCTTTAAGGTTCGACTCCTGCTTACCCTGGCTTGGCCCTCTACGGAACAAGGATTTGAACTTCATCATCTTGGCGTTTATTGCATCGTTTTCGTATCACTGATCGAGACTTCGTTTTGCATGTTCGTTTGGATCGCTGCGGATTCTGTTTTGTGATCGGAATTTAGTCTCGGTTTTCTATGGCTTGTTTATTTATTTAATTAAATAGGAAAATCAATGAACGCGGCGCTTCGTTGCCCTAAACTGGCACAAGGTTTATGAGCTAGAATTATCTTGCATTGTCTAAACGTTTAGAATATTGCATGGCTCCCATTTTACAACATGGACTAATTATAGTATTGTTGAAATTGTCAATATCTATTCGATATTTTAGTATTATAATTATGAAGAGGAGACAAAACAAAAAAAAGCAATGAATCAAAGATAAGGAGTAAATGGTAATATAAGTAATAGCACTTGGAGCACGTCTCGAGCATGACTGCTTTATTACATCCACATGCAATCTCGTGTTTATTACCTACTACAGTAATTACTAGAGTACTAACTGTAGTGTTTGCACTTGAATACTAGTTAGGTATAGTGGGTATAATGTTTTGTAAGGGATTAAAATAGTGTTAAATCTGGTAAAAGTCCTTCAACTTCCATGTTGGAAGTTTTGAAACAACGTCAACATTTTTAAGATTTTAGAAAAACTAAATTAGATACAAGGGTAAAATTCCCGAGGAGGATAGATATAATGTATAGCTATAGCTACAATAATCCCCACATTAAACAGCACTTTCCCTTGGACCAAAACTACAGTTTAGGAAAAACGTCCCATTCTATTAAAACAATATTTATATGCGTCATCAATGCGCCACTACCACTAGCCATGAGATATTCCTACACTAATCCGAAGAGTTATTTTGCTCTTACATATTAATCAAGAGAATTAATTATCATCGCCTAGCAATGAATGATGTATGAACGTGTTAACAATGTTATGAGAGTTGTTAAGTAAAAGACTATTCTAAAAATATTTCCATAAGAGACATCCGGTCTATTTAAGCTACAGTTAAAAATATTTGAAAAGGTGTCTGAAGTTGTAAAATTACATTTTCTGTATCTTCAACGCACCATTGCCCACGAGACATTCGTAGACGAATCCAAAGTGGTATTACCTAAAACGGCTACGCGTTTACTTGTTATAGGTTATTTAACGCATTAACCTTTTTATGGCGATTTTAGTACGTCAAAAGCAACAACTTATATTGTAGGTAAGTACAACTTTTGGAAATTCACAAAAAAACATTTTTATTTCCTTACATTTTGTTACCATGAACTTTTTGCATGGAATAGCACGAATTTTCAAAAGTAGTAGGACAAAAGTCTTTGCATTTGACGTAATGGTACGTTCATTATAAGTTCGTTCATTAAAGTATGGTAATTTCAAGGATTTTTTATATCATCCCTCTCTTTCCCTCTGGATTGATCTCTCTTTTGTTTTGTGAAATAGATTTTATACGAATAGAAACCTTATATTCTTACACTTAAAGTTTATTTTCTATAAATGGTAAATCGGGGGTGAGATCGGTCAAAAATGAAAAGCATATAGAGCAGGCTGTTGTCTTGCTTCAACAGCTTGCCAGTTTAAAAAATAATGTGTGATAAATGTCACTGTCAACTTAAGTTTTGAAATATTTAGCAATAAATAATATTATTTAATTTTATTTATTATAAATTTAACTCGACACAATGAAATCTGAATTAATTTGTGAAATTAACACAAAATAAAATAAGTAACAATAATTTGTTACTTATTATACAAGCAACATTAAATTATGATGACATTATATGACAAAAGATGGCGGGAAAAAAATAATTTCATTTGTAATTTGTAAAAATAATTTAAATGTATTTAAATAATAGTAAAAAAAACAAAATGGTAAGAACTTGTAGTGTACCGGGATGCAGAAGTCAATCTTATAGTGGTTACAATATATCTTTCTACAGGTATGCTAAAGTTTAAGTAAGATTACATTATTGGGACTAAGGTGACCATATTTTCTCGTGCTTGAAATAATTTGTGCAATATGATATTTTTTCAGTTTTCCTAAAAATGAAAACATCAAAATAAAATGGCAAAAGAACTTAAATATTACACGACCTATTACAAAATTCTCCAAAGTTTGCAGTCTACACTTAAAAAAAAAACTAAAATATATATATATTTATAAAATACTAACTATGTTAAAACAACTATATTATATTAAATTTTACCAATACTTTTCTCCGCCACATCCTGCACAATCCGTTGGCGATGAAGAAGCACATGAGTTGCAATTGATTAAAGTCCTCGCTATACCATACTTAAATTTGAAAATGTTTAATCAAGCAAAATTAAATTCATTTAGAAACTTCGGTAATAAGAGAGGCCTCAGACAAAAACTCCATAAAACTATTTTATTTAGCCATGTTTAATTATTAAGTAATATCTTTGTCTGCTGTTGTACATAGTTTAAACCATTTCTCGTTTAGGTTAGTATATCAAAACACAAGGAAAAGGATTATATAATATTGTTGTACATAGTTTAAACCATCACTCGTTTAGGTTAGTACATGAAACACAAGGAAAAGGATTATATTGTTGTACATAGTTTAAACCATCACTCGTTTAGGATAGTACATGAAACACAAGGAAAAGGATTGTATTGTTGTACATAGTTTAAGCATTCACTCGTTTCAATTAGAATATAAAACACAAGGAAAATGATAGTGTAAAAAAAATATAGGATATAGGCAACTACCTATATGCAATTCAAATGTGAACTTGTAAATAAATATTGTAATTACTGCAAAATGTTTATGACTTTGATTACATTGCCTCCCAGTCAATTAACCGAATCGATACTATTATAAGTTACAAACTAAAGTGCATTTTAATTTGTAAGTTTGTTGATGTTTGTTACTTAACGCGTCAATAGAGCTAGGGATCATCATGACTGGCAAGCTGCAGGTAAAATAGGACCCCAAAAAAGACTGCTCCAGATTTGGTAAGAAGATGAATTGGTATATCCTAATTATATAATTTATTGTCACCCTAGTTAGAAAAAGACAACTGCCTGTCATACTTCGCCTCGCTCTGCTCATATTGGATCAGCAGTAATATTTCCCTATATATTACTTCCATGGGTAATTTAAACATCTGTCAAATGTCATCTAATTTACGTCAAACTCAGTTAGTTGGTGACCAGTTGCCCCTGTATACTTATCAAGTGAGTTAATTATCGCCTAGCCATGTTTATGTATGAATACGATGACAATGAGTCGAGTGGGATCGAGGCTGGCGTGTTATAAATGAGAGACATTCGTCACTTTTATGCATAGATTTTGTACATTGTAAGACTGGCCTTGTCAAAACATACTTAAATAATTATAATAACGCTAACAAGGGTCGAAAGTCTGAACATTAAAGATATTTAAAAAAAGTTTGGAGATACTTCAAATTGATAGCAGAACACATTCCAAAAATTTCTAGAGAACTGGTGTTTAAATGGCTGAATGTATAGATGGTGTTCACAAGAGCCATATAATATGACAACAAATCTACATCTGAACGCTTCCGTAGGTCGGATAGCCCGTTAAATAGCAGGTCTTAGTCTGTTCCTAACTGTTCATCATAGTGCATGTAAAAGTAGCGTTTGGACGCTTTGAAAATTGTGTATATTTTAAAATGTTGTTTGTGTCAATAAATGATTTTATTATTATTAAAACTCTCGACACCAGAGTTCGTCACACTAATATTAACTCACATACTTTAGTTTGTTTTCAAAATTGCAGATTGTGACGATCCATGTATTTTGGCTAGTCCATTATAGTTTTATGTCAATGGTTTAATGACTGTTGGTTGATTGCAGAATGTGGCGCGTTCTTGACTGAGATGGGCGGGTAATTAATCTGACTGGGATAGGAACTATAGTCCAAATTTTCGTAAATTGAAATAACATATTAGATTACTGGCATATTAGACCTTACGCTATAGGTACCAACTCAATCTATGTATATAAAAGTGGTTTCTTATGTTAGACGGATACCAAGTAAAAGATCGATAGAAATGGTGACCGCCTTTCGAGTGGTAGTAGACAAATTTAATAACATTGGACATTTTGGCCGCACCTTTAATGGTGAAATTGGTGAAAAATTACAAAGCAGCATCAATTTATCAAATTTGTTTTTCGATATAATTAATCTTCTTATATATAAAAATGAATCGCAAAATGTGTTGGTAAGCGCATAACTCAACAACGCCTGGACCGATTTGGCCAATTCTTTTTTTTTAATATTCGTTGAAGTTCAAGGATGGTTATTACGGCGAGAAAGTTTCGAAAATATGCCGGAAAATCCCTAAAAACCACCCTTTTCTTTTCCCATACAAACGTTTTCTAACTAACTAAAGAGTAAAAGAGTCAACAGACAGGACGAAGTCTGTCGGGTCCGCTAGTTAGATATAAATGTAAAGTTAGCTGGAATGATTACTACTTTATTATAACTACATTGTTTTTTGCGTAAGTTTAGAGACTTATTAATTAACAAATTCATACATTTAGCCTGAACTTGGATGCTTTCTAGGCATGTAAGTAGCTACATAGCATTCAGTATGCGTCACAGGGACATACAGTCGGACAGTACTCGTCGTATTCAAATCCAATAATCCTTTGCATGGGTGGACGGAATTAAGTGATATATTTACCTATGGGGGTTCTCGCCCCGAGAAGTAGTCAAAAACTGTTAATATTGTACATTACCTAGTTACATTTGCTGCACAAATACCTTGATCTTATAGAATCAATTTGAGCGATGTGATGATTCAAGTATCTAAATTTTTCAAAAGCTTGCAGCCTTACCGTGTGCCCATTCATACATATCTAAATGTATTTTTTTTTTATTAGGCATGATATTTTTCTTATATTACTACAACTTTAGCTTTACAAACTTTAGTGGATAATACTAATCTGCATAATTAGCCAGGTGAATGAGGCTTTTTCCGGGAGCCAATTAAAAAAAAAATAGTTTAAAATAGGTTCAATAGATGTCGCTGTATACTGTTAATGTACACCAAAGAGCAAGTAAAATTTATGGTTTTTGTTTTTCGGACGACATTGTTTAACCAAATGAACTCTGAACTTGTAGGTTGGTGTAACAAAAACAACTCAATATTTCAGTTTTTCTTCATTTTACTTCGAAAACATAAACACATACAAAACATACACAAAACAAAATGTATACAACACAAACACAAATCATGGATGGTGGGATGTCAAAATATATGTCATGTCAGATGAAAACGTTCCATTTCTTACAAAAAAAAATGTGGAATATTTTTAAAGACATCGTTGTCTAACTTTTATATTAGTATTTTGTAAATTGATAACCAGAATAAATTTATTTTACCAAAAACTTGTCTCACTCATACTGAATATAAATAAAATAGCATTGTAAAGTTTATGTAACGTTCCGTTTCACGTATTATGAAGAACTCGCTTGTACAGGGGCAACATACAACGCCATCTGTTGAGCATTTTTTACACCATTTTTTATTTTTTAATTCAGCTGTCAGAAAAAGCCTCATTATAATCACGCCAGTAAGTAAGGCTTAAAGATAATTGCAAAAAAATATTACCCTACCTTCCCCCTGTTCCCCACGTACTATAATCCCCAGTGATCTTCAAAGCGAGAGTGATCGGTTCTTATCGGGTAAGCACGCTCCATCCTTAGCTCTAGCCTTTGCCTAAGCCTTACCATCAGGCAAACTAAGCACAAGTACAAACCCGTTTTAGTTAAAAAAAATATCGGTCATTTGACATGTCTTATAGACACCAAAATCATGATAGTTTGCCCGCCCCTTATGACGTCCTCTACCAAGCTCCCCCATGCAAATGCAAATAGCCAGGGGGCCACACCTATACCATAGTGCTTTGTTCGTACAATGATTGGTGAGCTATGAATTAAACTGTTTAGAATAGGGACTTCGACAACGTTTCATACAACTTTTATGTTATGGAATTGGTGATTGTTGTAAAAATGAAAAGATGGGGCGGTAGAAAATACCGTAATAGGTAACTGATAATCAGGCAATAATAGTTCGTATAAATAATATATATATGTATAAGTAGTGGAGTGTCTTTGAGAGTACAATGAATTAAACCGTACAGAATATGTTTCGACAACATTTTATACACTTTTCTACTTCTTTTGTATGAAATAATTTATTGGTGATTGTTGAATAAATGAAAAAGATGGTGTGCATTGGAAAATATGGAATTAAAATACACAAGTAGATATATTCATTCGAATGTTTTTATTCAAATTTGGTTCACGCTTGATCACAACACTCGCCTGAAATTACAGCTTTTGTATGCATTTAATAAAAAAAACAATGCGTCGATTTAGATTTGCCAGTTGTAAACTTACATCTAAACAGTTCAAGATTATTTTCACGTGATTTGCACCTATATGCATATTATACTATACATACAATCTCAAAAACGGATTTTGTTAGAATCGTAGTAGTTCTTGATAAAGTCATAATTTTATGACATAATCAACATATAAGTGGAAGGAAGTTGTGTAACGAACTTGTTTCTGTATGTTCATATAAAATGGAAATTAATCGTGAAAGTGTTTGATTTACGATTATCGTTTAGTAATTAAAACCTGTCAGTTTATTAATTTAGCCTCGATTAGAATATTGTTGTGCAATAACTGTATAAATGAAACTGGTAATAAATATGTACCATAACTTGATTCGTAGATAAGCTGATACAAAACACATTCGCTTTTGAATTAAATTAGTACTTCTACATACCATAACTAAAATCCATGTTAAATGTTGACAGTAGATATGATTTATTTTATTGTACATTTTAACTGCAGCAAACTACCTAACAATAACAACAAGACTGACAGTTAAAGTTAAGGTTTTTTTTACGTGGTGTAGGTTTACATTTGACCACAGCCTGCCTGATGTTAAGCATTGCTGCAGCCTACGGTGTAACACCCTTACCTAGAAGATACATATGAACTCTAGATTTGAAGACCCCTGGATTGGTTAATCGGTTTCTTTTAATCATACTTTTTAATTTTTAAATGCCATACTATGCTACTGAAAGCCAATGCGATGTTATCTCTAGTCCCTCCCTCATCTGTCTAGTCTTTATTGTCAGTAAACACGCTATATTACGTTAAATGTGCATGGAATTTGTTTTTACAGACACAAAGATTTCTCACAAGTTGTAAGTATAAGATGTGTAAATCGACCACAGACTGTTGTTTTGTTAATACTTTTTTATTTGTTAGTTTTCACGCCAAAACTAAACGAGCGGCGAATTAATTATGAATTTTGGCATAAAAATTAATATAATGTAAGTACAATATACCTACAAAGAGACAATAATTTTATGATTAAAATCCGAAAAAATATACATAAACCACGCCCAAATTGCAATTCAACTTCAACTCAATAGACCAATTTAACATAATACCAAATGTTTCGATTCAACTTGTTGTTAGATAAAAAAAACTTTTAGACTGACTAAAAGAGCAGACTGTCGTCATAAATGATTCTCATTCCAAATGCCTATAAGAGCCTTCATAACATGTATAGGGCTCCTTGCCTAGTCATGTATGTATGTAATAGCTATGTAAATGTGCACCTAATTTGTATGTGCGTCTGCAGCGGACATTACGTATCCTATTTAGGAGCTCCGTTGGCTCAAGTAGACCATTTAGCACGTATGAAGATATGCCTACTGATTTTATTAGTTCTTGGCAGTGTGCTGTTTTATAGGAAGTTGTTAATTAGTAGTATTTTTCTTTAACTTAACACTGGGTTGCCTGAAGCGATAACTTAAAAAAAACATTATTTATTCAAGCAAAATCATGTCACCGTCATCGCTGCACTCCACACTGGGGTAACATGTTAGGTATGTGGAGTGCAGGCTCTTCCTGATGTTATATTACCTATCATATCTCATAAAATATTGCTATATTTTGAGGCGATACTAGTTGTTGTTAAAACTTTCACACTAAACGAATTTACTCCTATTTTCATGATCAGTTATTGGCAGAATTTTGTATCATATCACAGCTTTACACCACAATTACTACTGTGAAATAATTCTAGTAAGTATTGTACTACTATATAAAACGTATGTTTTGATAAACCATTTTTTGCTAAATAAACAATAGAAGGTGTGAGAATGAGTTAATTATCAAAATAAATGTTGTTTTTCATAATATTGCTGGTGCCAATTAGTAGTGAGATAATATAATGTAATTGTTAAGAACTAAAACGGACACGACAGTGATTCATAATTAAAATTTTATTTCACATACATTTTTATGGAAAAGCATGTAATATGTAGGTACTAGATTTATCGCGTTGTAGCCCTCGTGTTAAATTTCAGAGTCTCATAACATTCCATCCAAATCAATCTAGTCGTTATTTTTTAAAAGTACTTACAAAGACAACACATTCATGGCATCAACGCGTAAACCACCATTTCCTTTTATTATAGACTAACGACCAAAAGCACTTTGCTAAATTACGCACAAAATTGACGAATTAATTTCACAGAATCATTTGCAATTGGCTGCCATTTTAGAGTCACCGGTGTGTGTTGTGTGGGAATCGACCGCCGAGACAATTACTCATTCCAACTTAATAATAGAATTAATTACGAAGCTCTGAAGGCCTTCAATGAAAAGGAAAACATATATTAAAATATGCGAGACCAAATAAATATCCAGTGAAGTCGGTAAACAAGTAAAATAGTACCCTGACAAGTATTTATTTCATTAGCCTTAATTGTAAATTTATTTAAACAACACACAACCTCGTTGGTCAAATTATTATTTTTCTTCAGAACTAACGACCAACCATCGTCATGTTTCCATCGAATGGAGGACCCCGTAGGAAGGATACGTCGCGGCCAACCACCTACCCAATGGCGCAAGGTTATGGGGAACTTCCATACCAACGCCCAGGATAGGAAGAAGTGGAAGGAATTGGGGATACCTTTGCCCAGTAGGGCAATATAGATTAGATAAAAAAAAAGAACTGAGAGTATTGATGTGCTTTTGTTTAAGCAAGAACTATGGAATATGTCTTTGGTTGTTCTTTCAAACTCAAAACCCAGCTAGTTCCACCACCAACGAAAGAGTAGACAAGCCATTAAGTATTTGAATGACAGCCCAAAAAGTTATGTTCGTATGCGAATGGCTAGCTTAGGTGGCAAAGTTTCCTAAACGCCCTAGGGGCTCTGACGTGACTTAACAATCGTCGTATAATGACAAGCACATAAAGATAGTGCACTCGTTTATTGTTTGACATCTGTTTGCCAAACGTGTGGACGGGATTTACCCCAACATTAGGTAATAACCGCACGCATAGATTACGCTACATCTAGAACCTGTGGTAGAATATCAATCAGTGAATAACAAATGCCTAAAGCGCCAGACAGCTATAGTTGAATATCAAACGAATAAATACCTGAAGACACACTTTCACCAAAACGTGTGGTTACATTTTTATACGCGTGCTTACATATATTATGAAGTACATTTACATTATATGTAAAATAAAAAGCCTTCTATAGCATTTTGTAGACAATCGCGGTGGTATGATATCTTATCGTATGACAAAACTGTTAGCTACACGACTATGAAAAATTTGTGTGTAAGTTATTAAAAAAGTTTTCATGACGGAATAATTAAAAAAAAGGAACACAGTAAAAAAAATGCGGAAGAACCTACATCAAATTGAATAAAACCTGGACTAAAGTACGAAAATCAGACACGTAGCTACCTTTAAAGTTTTTCCCAGCATTGGAATCAGAATATCAGTTAGGCTAGTAAATATAAAATGATATAGATTTAAATACTAGATAAGTAGTAGATATCAATTCAATTGGGATCGATTTCTAAACTTGATCCAGTTATCATCAGATCAACAGGAAAAAGATGAGAAACTATAAAAGACTTTGATCGCGTACAGAATCAACATTTATATTTGGTTACCAAGTCGCGCGGCTTACTTTTTGAATGAATCAATATATAGAGTAGATACTGAGCTCAGTCGTGAGACTACACTGCGTTAGAGATCGTGGATACATGTTTGACTGCTCTGTTAGCTTAGTTGGTAGTGACTCTGCCTTCTAATCTTGGGGTTGCGGGTTCGATTCCCGCATGAGACAAGTAATTATGAATACTAAAATTTGTAATTACTTGTGTCGAGTCTGGCCGTTTCTATGTATAATAAGTATGTATTTACAAAAAAAAAGTATATAAGTATTATATCCGTTATCAAGTACCCACGACACAAGCGTTAGCTTAGTGTGGGGCTAGATGGCGTTGTGTGCAATGTCCCGGAATATTTATATTTATTTATTTTATATATGCGAGTTGTTTATTTGTAGAAATTACTCCGATTCACCGAGACCTACTTGAAATAATTACATATATAAAAAATATATCTAAATGTGTGTTTTGGTCTGTTTTTTCCGCTTTTAATGCAACGAGAGATGGTGATTTTTTGAATAGCGATTAAAAATTATGAAGATCAGAGAATTCAGTAAGTGTATATGACTTAAAATCGAAATATATAAAACTCAAAGGTGACTGACTGACTGACATAGTGCACAGCCCAAACCACTGGACGGATCGGGCTGAAATTTGGCATGCAGGCAGATGTTATGAGGTAGGCATCTGCTAAAAAAGGATTTTTGGAAATGCCATTTTGAAAGGGGTGAAATAGGGGATTGCAAGTTTTACTTCTTAATGCGAGCGAAGTTGCGAGCACCCAGTAGTTGTGTATAAAGGTCTATAGCTAATAGATATCTATGGTGTACACTATAGAATGCACAGAACTAGCGAGCAACGAGTATGGTCTAGAGGGGTGAACGACCAGCCATGGCCGCTGGCCGGGGAGGTCGCTGCAGCCAACACTCATACTGGATTATACGCCGTCAAATACTACGTGGTGCAATTATTAGGTTGAATACAAACAATAACATGTCTGCCTTTTTCACAAAAAACAAAACAAACCTACGAGTAAAATAAGTGTTGCCAAATACAGATATTTTTTCCTAAAAAAATGCACGCCGCTATAGTTACTTATGTATATCTAAAACTACTAAACGAACTCGTAATATTAAGTAAACTCATGAATCACTTCAACATATGCCCATTATATAGAGATACCAGCTCTAAGCTCCTAGTTTAAAACTTGAATAACAACAAGTTCTAACAAAAATGTTAACTAAGTAAATATTTATACAAAATATCACGATATGATTTATGGATTTACAAATGCTAAATGTCCCGCCTACATCAGCATTTATATTATTCTCTATTTAGTGTAAAATAGTTATACCTAGCAAATTTAGGACACAAGCATATTCTGTGACAGAAGTTAGGATCATATTTGGAATGTTACATATCGCGAATTGGGCTGTATGCGTAAACGTATTTGGATTTGTTACTTTGCGTGGTACAAACCAGTTTTTAATGTCTCTAACAGTCAAATGAGGTATTTCAGATATGTAGAGTGATAAATACTTAACAAATATGTGATGACCAATGACACTAATATTACTATAAAGACCGAAATACATACACATTACTTAATGTAATAAAAAAGTGTGTTGCCTTCTTCACATTCAAACAGTTTGACTTAATTTTGTATGAATATGTAACATAGATTAGATACCTAAATAAGCTATCGCTTTATTCCGGGATATTTCACGCAGCGCCATTTAGGCCCATACATTCTGTGCCTTTACAGAGCAAATTTGATAAAATAGACTTTGCATACTCCGGATTACCGCAAGCGCTGCAACGCAGGTCCTAAAATGATTCACAAAAGATTAATGAAAACCAAACAACTACTCAATTTTTCAGTAACTCCATCATCTTTCTTGTGTTAATTAAGTCACAAAAACGGCGTTTGTCCATTTCTCAAATGTCAGGAAGCGTGGCGTCCACAAAATGAGTAATGAAGCTATTAAAAGCCATCAAGATATTCAAAAGCATTAGGCAAAGACTCATGATCGTTAACCTAATAACTGTACTGACTTATCTGTGAGGCAACGGAGACACTGTTGCGGAAAGGAAACCACAAGATTCAGTTTCAAAAGTTTTAGTTTTTTTTTTAATTTCCTCTTGGGTCATTTACAGTAGAAGTCTTGACAAGGAAACAGTAAGCAAATAATATCTAGTACCTAACTAGTTAGTAAAGTAAGTCAAAAAAATAACGTCAAAGCAACAATAAATAAGAGATAAATCAGAAGTAATTATGAAAGCTAACGATTGCATTTGCTCACCCATCCAAGGACTGACCGCTTCAACTTTCCTTAACATTGGTAATCGCATGCGATTGCTTCCGCTAGCTGAGCTACGGGCGTTTAGTAGACAGCTTATCATCAGCTTACAGACAAATTACCATGCTATAATCGACAAACCTGAATGATACGTCTTCATAACAGAACAGTAACAATCAATGTGTAAAGTTCGCGTTAGATTTACGATAGAGTGTACATGGCCTACAAAGGTCGCTTTCTTGCAGCGATGGGAACCGGTTCCACGCGGCCACTGATTGAGAATGTTGCCATAGTCACACGATATATGTACATACATCGGTTTATTGTATAGATGTACAGTATCATAGGTAATGTGTGTATATATGTGTTGCAAACGCATCAGATTGCCTATGTATTTATAAACACTACAAGCTTTTCTTGTACATCTATATAAATATAATAGTTTTCATATAACACAATAATGGATATTTGAATAGTTGCTACAATTATTTTAAACAAAAGCAAAAACCGACTTCAACTCTACTGTCACGTTACTGAACCAATCTAAGCCTATCAAAAAACAAACTACAACATAAATTCATTTGCTAAACAAATCTAAGCCTATCAGAGAAAAACGCATCAAAATCGGATAATTCAGAAGATACAGTGTATACAGCAGCGCCCCCTGGTGAGTTGTCATCGTAATACATAGCTAAAAAGATGCACCCGTTAAACCTCAACACATTACAGAAAACTGTATCAAAATCCGACTAGTAGTTTTGGAAATATGGGTAAAATTGGTTTGCATAAACTTTATCAATTTGTTGGTTTATTGGTTTTTTCCCAAAAACTATTGACCCGAATGAAAAAAAAAATTATGGGATGATCTCGGAAACTATCCTCACCGAATAAAAAAAGAATTTTTGAAATCGGTTGATAAACAACGGAGTAGGTAATCGCGTAACATCCCCACAAAATTTTTTTGGAATTCGGTTAAAAAGCGATGCTTTTTCTCCGTGAATGTAATAAATTTAGATTGAGATCCCTAAGAACAAAAAAATTCTGTTATAATTTTTAAAGAAATATTTTCACTAACAGCATATAGACAGAAGATAGTGAGAAATCAGTAAGCAGGCACGCACACATTTATGGAAGAAGTAGCTAGTAATTTATGAATTGTAACAGATAACATAAGGAATTGTTGATCTTATGAAACGTCAACCATTCATTAGTTAACTTGCTATGCAGCTTTACACTTTTTTACAATAAATGTTCAATTCAACTTGTAATAAAATTATATGATCACAATTAACATTATTACATCGCATATTATACATACTAACTGCCTTACTCACACCATCAACCAGTGAGCAATTTGATATATTATGTATTATATTGTTTCTCTCATATATTCATAGTTTTGAAACGCCCGTGGCTCAGCTAGCGGAGGTTTTCGAATTTATTGACGCGGTCAGTCTATGAAAACTTAGGTGACCAAAGTTCACAAGTTCACAAGTTCGTTCAAAAGGTTCAAAAGACCAAAAAACTTTCAGAAGACTTGATTACCTCCTTATTTGAAGTCGGTAAAAAATGGTAGATATTCCATTTGGGCGCTTCTATGGGTAGGATCGGATGTCTCGGATGGCACATGAAATTGTGGGTCCCGGCTGTTTAGTACGACAGTCGGTCAGCTATGTCATATAGGCCTTCAGCGGTTTGAAAATTCTCGACACCAGAGTTGGCCATTCTCATACGAACTTACTTATTTAGTTTCGAAAACGAACAACATTTTTTCGTTTTATTTAAAAACGAACAACATGTTGCACTTGTAAATCCAGGCTTTTATAAGTAAGTTAGCAACGAAGTAAAACATATAAAACACAACATGCGAAGTAAGTAATACCACCGACAATTTTACTGACAACACGGTCTTATTTTGTCTGCACATACATGAATACATACATATATTCAACAATATTGCAAGTGCTTGCATGTTGCTTCTTTTATGGCTGGATTGCTTTCAATGCAACGCGAGTTTATTTACAGAGAAGGGATTATACTCAACTTAAGTACCGTTGATAGATAAAATAATATAGAGACTCCTAATTATGACTGTATGTTCTATTGATTTTTTTTAAATGCTGGACGCTCGTTTGTCTGTTCATGGCGACGACACATACGATGGTGCAATATTAATAAGTATAATAGTACAGTATCAGGCTATTGTGTAGTACATGTATAACAATATATGTATGTAGGTACTTAGATTCGACTCAAGATTAAATTAAGTATAATAATGATAACAAATGATGACTTAAGTTTTTTTTTTTACTTGATATAGGGTTACGCTTGACTACAACTTGCCTGATGTTAAGCAACGTTATAGTCTACGATCTAGCGCGCTTGCCTAGAAGAAACCGGTTTACTCTCGACTTGAAGACCGACAAATTATAGTTCAAGGGGAAAAGAGATTCGGGCAAGGAGTTCCACAGTTGGGCTGTTCGTAGTAGAAGTTACACTTTCACAACGATTGTTAAACGCATTTAGCAACATTATTACCTACAGAGTAGAAGGTTGATGTGCAAACAGGGCATAAATTAGTTTTATGTCAGGAACGCGGGGCTTACAAAATGTATCACAAAAAATAACAACTAAGTACTCATTTAAATAAATAAGTTGTCTATTAGTTATGATGTCTTTGCCAACTGAGCTCATGTAATGCACGCTCACGACTTTGTTTATTTTTGAAGATATGTTACTAAATCCGTATTCTGAGTATTTATTTTAAACTAATTAGCAATGTAATGCGTTTGGCTCGTCTTATTGGTGGTGTCCTGAATTCTTTCCGAATAAAGTTTTAAGGTCAAGGTGTATCGTCGTATCGTCAAGCTTCTCTTTTAGCAACAAATACTCGTACAGCAGGGTGTTTCTCAACATCGGAACGTTTCCACTCGGAAATGAAACGTCAATCTTACAACTCCTTGTTACTTCTATGATTGGTGAGTGACTGTTATTGGGTAAAATAAGTCAGTACTTTGTGTCAATAGCACAAAGTACTGACTTATTTTACCCAATAACTTATCTTTGTCTAATATACTACATCTTGGACAGTCAAATATCAAGCTTTGTTCCTGACTGCTAGCATCCTCAAATACATAGATTCTGTGCTTTTTCATCTTAGAAAAACTACCAATCCACAACGTATAGCAATCTTTACCGCTCACTGAACTATTAACAATCAAAGAAACTATAAAACCGTTGTTTCTTAGCTACAACCTATTCCAAGAAGGCCCGATCATACTGAATCACAATCCAAAGAAGTTAATAACCGCGTACAAAGAGTTCGCATACCTCGTGAGATACGTTTCCAGTACCAGTATACTTTCTCCCCATACCGTCCGAAACCAGTTTGCAATTGCCAAGTGCATACCACTGTTCAATTTCTATCGGGGGATATAAACTACTTATAATGAAGCGTCTGTAGTTCAGCTAGCGGATGTATTCGCATGAGATATCAAAGTTAAGCTACTGTCGGGACTGTTAGTCCTCGAATGAGTGACCAGAAAAATTGTGAAAAATCGGGTGTTGTATTGATAAATTCCAGCTAATTGTTATGTATGACAATCAGCTATTTTTTGAATCCTTTAGGGCGGCTTGAAAACTCTCCTCTCTCGGTTGGCCACCATCTTACGATAACAAATATGTCGGAGTTAATGGGAAGTTGACTGATCGTTTACGTTATCTTTTGAAACTGGTTGATTAGGCAACAGTTGAAAGGCAATTGCCCTCTAGGGACAGTTTATGACAGATCTCTTCAACTTATATTTGTAATATCTTAGAAAAATGTATTATTTTTTAAGTAGGTAAGTAGGTACTTACTTACTTCAATCAATAGACTAAATCTCTTCGTTTTTTTTTTATTTATTTTTTTATCAGATTCTTCAAAGTTTTTATCAAATCGGATCATCTGGCTATGGACATTTTAAATACTGAGGCATATTATCTGCTACACAATACAAAACGGAATTTCAATTAACTAGCTTACATTTCCCCTTTTCCCAGAAAATAACCAGTAACGGTCTACCTATAATTAAACAAAAGACAGGATACTTCGTCAAGACTGAAATACAATTAAACTAAATATAGCAGAGGAAGTTGAAAATTATGGAAGCGAAGACCGTAAGGTGGCATAGCCTTCGGCGCTGGCCACATAGCAATTATGATTTCAATAGCACACCGTACAGTACCTCATTTGAATTGAACGTGTCGCCACTAGCGACTGTAACGGTTAGACGGTATGGTAGGTATATTATCTTATGCAAAACGTGCGAAAGAAAATAAAACATTTCCTTCTCAATTTGTCTCACTGACTAACAAGGTTAGTGCAAGTGTACTACTCTTATTAATTGAAGACATGTGTCATTTGCGGAAGACCCTGGGAACCCAATGCCTAAGAAAACTCCCATTAATTCTGCGGGAAAGACTCGACCATCGGTACTAAGGAAATAAGACTCAAAAGTCTATGTGCAGTGACGGTTAACAGCGAAAACATCAGGACTAAAAGCAGCCTTGTTTTCGTATATGCTCTAATTTATCCCCATACTACATGTTATCGACATAAGTTCCACCGTTTTAGCGTCAGTTTTCATATTAAGGAGTGTTAGCAAAGCATATCACACAATAGCTTATTTGAATTAAACGTCACTCGTCGCCAGTAACGGTCTACACATACACACATATGTATACGTATACATACATACAAGAAAGAGGACGCAAATTACATTTTATTCCGCTCTTGCGATTCGCATATTGACACCAATCCACTTAATCATTCAATTGATCTATTCGACGCTTTCTTGTTTGGATTCGAGTGTTTGAATATCAATGGGAATACGGTTATTGCAGTAACGGTCGCATTTACTTACTAGTCTTTATTGTCATCCTTCATTCATTATTCGTTAACTGATTTGATAGTTTCTTGGTCTTTTTATCCTGCTTTTACTTTCCGAGACCGAAAAATCATTGTGGCTATCAATCTTTGTGGTAAGAAGGTAGTCTAGGATCAAGATATTAAGTCTACTTTAGGTAGGTAGTTATTAATAGAAGAAAGGCAAAACCCATGAGTAAAATAGGTATCCATAATAACTATCCATAAGAAACAACAGTCAGTTTGAAGATCTCTAGAATATTCTTTGGTGTTTAGACAGACAAGCCATATCGCACAGAAAAGAATTCGCTTTTACCTTTACAAAGTTTTATAGTAATTCTATAAAATAGGACAACCGAGCTCAAACATGACAAATTCCATTTTCCCAGTTCTAGGAGTAGAACGTGAGTAATATACAAATTGAGCTACCCCAATGAAGTACGCATCTATAAATACTTCTATGTAAATATGTTTGTAGCGTGTACATTGCAAAACTATGTGACACCGTTGCACTAACTATCGCATTCGCAGTAAACAACTAAACACGTGTTTTCATTAATAATGGCGCCAGTCAGTGATTGACAGTTAGATGTGGTGGTTAGACTGATTGCAGGACATGATGTGGTTACTAATACGTGATGAGCGGTGATGAGATGTAAGTGGTGATTTGTTAATCAGGTATTCGGAAAACAGATACACTATGGCAAAAATAAGGAAGCTGATTCTGATATAATCACAATAGTTAATAGAAGTTAAGGAAATGCTGCATTAATGGCTTAGTTTTAACATTGCAAAACGTATTAACAATTACAATGCCAATATTAAACATATTATGTAAGACATAAAGAAAAATAATAATTAATAACCTGTACATATCCCCTGGATCTATCGTAAATCCCAAAACTTCAAAAACAGTAATGTAGTAAACTACACAGGCTCCATATCATACACACAACACTACAAACACAATACAAGCGTACGCAAATCCCAACAACCATATACTGAATGTGGCCTATTTACACTATTACCCTTAACATATTATGTGTAAAGAAAAGGTATACAAAAGACCAGATACGTCAAAGCAACGCAGTTATAGTCACGACCAAATGCCAAAACCTACGTCGATGACGATCAATAGCAATTTTAACAATCAATTGTAGGATAAACAGGAAAACCATAGCAATAAACGTATATCGATAGGCATGCAACTGTAAAAATTATGCCCCTAGTCGTCTAACAGTCCTAGATGACGCTTGACTTGAATTTTCTAGAAAAAATATTTTAAGTAACTATTTCATTTCATTTCGTATTCATTTATTGGTTGTAGTTTGTTATCTGACTCTTCAGAATTATATTGATTTTGATAGTTTCTCTGCATCTCCTTTTCACAGCGCATTTTTTATTGCCGAAGCCCTAAGCCCTTTAAAAACACGTATTTATTCCTATCGGTTTCTTGATTAGGTACATCTTCCTTTCACACCTAAGATAGCTTGAATCCTATGTTTTGTAATAATCGGTTACAATTCACCTGAATCCTTACATAGTTACGCTCGCTCCCAGTTCCCAACGAGTATCTTACCTCTGTTAATACTACATTGTTTTTGTTTTCTTGGGATATGTAGGTTTATGTTTAACTACAGCCCGCCTGATGTTTAGCATTGCCACAGCCTGGGGTATAAGACGCTTACAGCAGGTATCTTACCTACATTCATATACATGAGGTTACCCATACTTGACGTGTCTCATCCAATCCAAATTAGGTATACATTACCATTAGGACATATTATACGTCAGAATTGCTTACCATCACTGCGGGGGGTATACAATTGTACAAATCTATGGGTAGCCTTGCCCGTAGCTATAAAAGTAACAACAAGTATCCTTGGTTAACACTTGGGCAAATAGTTATTCAATCAAACTCATTGGCTTTTTTGGCCTACGCTATTTTTGGTGCTTGTAATTTGATATTCTGCTGTTATCTTACGCAATTTTAATAATGTGTACCACTGATAATGTATACTTCTACCACAGTATCTATACTTATAGTTATGTACATAGGTACTACTAGTTGCATTATGTATTCTGTGCAGCTAGTAATTTTTTTGCAAGTACATACTTACATGTTCTTAAAATCGAGTTTGGTTTTAGCAAAGGTTTAATTAAAATGACACCAATGACAGTTTTGTATATGTCAGTAGTTTTTTTTTTATCAAATAAGCTAATCTACTTACTTGATCATGAAATTATTTTTGTTTTGAGCCCTTTTCGTCTGATGTTCTGATTCCCACAGTTAGCTAATCGCATCTTTTTCATATTTTAAAATACCATACCTAAAAAATACGACAGTATTGTGTACTTTATACTCTGTGGTAATGTACAACACACGTAAATATGACATATGACGAAGTTATTGTCGAGTATATTTTGAAAACGATTGTGTATTGTTTTATGAGTCATAATCACACGGCGATTCGCACACAAAAGGGAAATCGGGAAGGCCATAATATTTTGAATGGCAAACTTAGAAAAGAAACAATAATTGAAATTCACAAGCGGTGTCCGTGGAACCTTAGAGTTGTATTTGAAAAATAAAATTGTCGGAATACATTTCATGCTACATTCCAATTTAACGAAGCGATACTATTATTTATTTTCCGCCAAAACCGAAGGTTGTCGGTTCGACCTTGTTTGCACAGCGACATCTGTTTAGCATTTGCAGAATTTTTCACAATTTCACGCCAAAAACACCGTACCCAAGAGACGCCTTATAATGGAAAACCTTCCCGACAAAATACTCGTACTTTACCTAACTATAAACCGACAAAATTAATGTGGCAATAGGTTTGGGATGGTTTTAATAAATACGTCAAGGATGCATGACAGTTTTAGCTGCAAATTTGTCCACGCGATATACCTACTTAGCTGTTTCAGGAAACGGTTGATATTAAGAATTATTATGAATTAGATAGAGAAATAAAGGCCCAGAATGTAAGAGTGTCCGAGTTATTTTGCCTATTTGCGCGTCCATACATCGTTCTCATAAGAAGTATAGTATCAAACTTTAAGAGTATAATTATGTACATATTTGAAATAACTAGCTTTTTTTAGCTTCTTAAGTGACTGTGTATTTTTGTGAATAATCTTATTAACACTAACTTCTGAATTGTTATCTTGACTGTAATATTAACCTCAAAAGATTTTATCGCATTATGATTTCGAAGATATTTCCTGATTGTTTTTACTTTAGACGGCGTTTGCGTTTGTATTTGTTTTATTTCAGTACATACACCGTATCTGAGTCGTTAAGCCACGTCAAAGGCCCCTGGGGCGGTTTCAAAACGTTACTCTCAAAGAATAGCTCTCAGATAGCTAGATAGACAAATTAGCTGTTCTGCTTACTATTTGATTTAAATAAATAAATAAATAAATAAATATTTCGGGACATTGCACACAGCGCCATCTAGCCCCACACTAAGCAAACGCTTGTGTCGTGGGTACTAGATAACGGATATAATACTTATATACTTTTCTTTTGTAAATACATACTTATTATACATACAAACAACCAGACTCAACACAAGAAATTATACATTTTTTAGAATGCATAAATACTTGTGTCATGCGGGAATCGAACCCGCAACCCCTAGATTAGAAGGTAGAGCCACTACCAACTATTTACTGTGTTTGATAAATCATCGATATCTTTACATAGTTTAAAATCATATGTATATGGATACGTATGTATATGTATTGTTGTAACTAATTTTATAAGATTTAATCAATGACATGTAAGAATTTACTTACCAATAAATAACTTTGACTTTGATCTATCAACGATGTGTACTCGAATAAGCCAAACATAGTCATCGAATAGGTATTAAGAGTTCCTCAACGCTTTAGCCCCATTATAATTATCTTAATTACAGTTAACTAATCGAAATTCATAACATCGTTCTGAGTCACAGTCGCCAGTATTAAAGTAGCCAGCAACTGAGAGCAGAATATTAATCTATCAATATCGAGCTACCGCAACAAGTACCGCAAACAAGGCCGGTACTAAGTTAAGTACTAAGGAAGGCACTTACTTGTCTTTGAATAAATCTTCTAAAATGCGTAAATCAAATTCACGATAATTAGCTATAGTTATTCAATGCATTCTTGAAATTGTAAACACTGTTTTAATTTGGTCGCATATTATTGTATCTTATTTCTCAAGTAACATTAGTTAGGTACTTAATTTCTTAAACGAATAAGACCCGCGGTGTTGTCATTTTTATAAAAAGAAAATACACGAATAACAATGCCAAACAAACTTTACATAAGATTACTGACTTAATTCAACATTGATAAAAGTGATAAAATAAAAGTAGATACAACTTAAATTCTATTTCAGGACAATTCCATTGGATTGTGTAACTCTTATCTAGCATTACCTCTAAACGCCAACACAAAAAGGATACTAGAATTAGTTAAGCTTGCCTTAAAAAATCGTTAAGTGATTTGTGCTTTTTGTAAATCCATATGATATTGTGTCATCGATAAGTGCGGCATATTCGCTCTGCGAAAAAGCACTTTAATAAAGATTAAAAAAAAAAAAACTTAAATTCGTAAATAGGATCGAAATATTCCCAATCTACCCACATACCTACAAAGGTTCGAGGAATTCAATGCTGCCTGTTGGCAAATGTCATTACATTACCACATTCCAATCATGAGTAAGTATGGGCGAGATAGAGGCAAGTCCAACTCTGCGATTTGGTCAGATTCTGAGAAAAGTTAGGACATAAACATTTGTTGTGACACTTGAGACAAATCAGGGCATTCAGTTCTGAGAAGCAAGACAATGTAATCTGATGATTTGGCAGCGTCAACGTCAGGTTTCTGTTTGTAATTATAACTTAACGGCTATGCTTGCATGGACTTCGATTTCAAGTCAGATATACATACATACTATATACCTACTACTTTTTTTTGTATATACAAAAAAAAGTAAAGATGGTATTTTCTCTTAGCCTTGCTCAATTGTCGAATAATCTTTATTTATTATATTAGTATATTATATATATTAGTCGGCTCCTGAGCAGTCCCGACCTACTGGATGTCTATGCTTTCATCAAATAACTATGTCAAGTATCTTCTTCGTCGTGACAGCAAGAGAGTATCCAATCGCCTCTTTCACACAGGAAATTCTTTTATTTCTAATAAAACTACAATCAAAAACAAAAACAACTAGTTAGCATGGAGTAACTGACAATAGTCTACATCCATGAGAGACATGATGAACCAAGCTCATAAAAACAACGGTAAAATAAAGAATAAGATGCATACATATTGTTGATTACAATCTCTTCCTCTCTGAGATTAGGCTTGATTGATGAGGGCTCATATCTGATTATTCCACGCCATTGTCATGCTCATGTCACAGATAGGGGCTTTATGCATCTGTTTTATCTCAAATCTTACTAACAATAGTTTCGCGATTGCGGTTATGCAATCTCGGATATTATTGCAATAGAAGAATATTGGGATAAACTGTTTTAGATCCTAATGTTTTAGATGATAATGATCCGATGGTTCCTAATTATTGAGGGTCGTGACTTTTCCGCAGAATTAACCTTTCTTTGGGGAAGATTTCGTATTTCGCCCACAAAGATGTACCTACTTGATCTTTCCACGGAAGACACATTTATGGAAGACACAATTTTTTGTGGACGATAGTGTTGATGCAATATACATACATTTTGACGTGTTAATTTTACTAAATTATTAATTTAACCGTATACTGACAGAATTGGCTCTCATAGTTAATGTTCTACGTTGTTCAATAATGTTTTTCACGAATTTGCGCACAATTTCCGATCTCCATCATGTCCTATTGTCTGTACGGCACTGGGAATAGGCATACAAGCCATATCATGTTATGTGTTTGTATATTACGTTCACACCAAACGACATAAGTCTCAATAGACGTCTCATATAAGCAGGCGAAGTACAAGAAATCTGGCAAAACAAATGAGAATATTAGAGACGTCTTTGATTGGCGTTTTCGTTTCCGATGATTACCACACTGTAAATTTCTGTATTAAGACTGTACATTGTTTTGTCTGCCGCCATATTGAACAGTGATGATGATGAAAGGATGAACGGTCCAATCAGTGAGTACATCATAGGCGTCGCGTTCGCTTGCACGCAACTACACACACAGGCTAGTAATAAAAGTATAATTTTACAAGTCTATGGCCGGAGTAGTGTGTTATTAGATAACTAGACTAGACGATCTCGTGGTAGGATCTAGGCGCCTACCACTATTGTGGTACTGGCTCTAGAGTACTTCCTCAATGAACCAATTTCTGAGGGGAAGTCACGACCATCACGTACCTAATGAGAGATAAGGATATTTGCTCGATGAGGATACTTTGTCTTTGATTAGGAGTCTCTGAGTTTACAAGTTGTTGGTCACAGTGGGTTATTGTAGCGATGTGTGTTTGTGTGACTGTGCAAACAGCTGTTACTGCAGTTGCGGAGGCGTGTGGTAGTGGTAGAGGCAGCAAACACGGGGCAGCCATTATCAAGTTCACGTGGGTTGAGCGAAGGTCGTTCCTTTTATCTTCTGAGGATCTTGTTTTGTCATCTTTTGCAAATTATTTCTTTTAGGTATTTTGGTCACTCGAACGAAAGCCAATTTTCAGATTTTCGGATCTTGAATTCCGTAAGGTAAGTAAGATGGGAAGGTATATTTTAGGTAGGTTTCTTACTAATGTCAAGGGAATTAAAAACGATATCATACCGACATATTAGTAAAGCTACCCAAGTAGGTAATTTAGTTTTTTTTAATTCTAGTTATTTCCAGTTTCACTGCACTGTTGGTTAGTTTAAATAAGTAAGTAATTAAATGCTGAATGGCGATATAAATATTGAATGGGTATCAAGTACTTAATTATTCACTAATGGGATCGTAAGATGATTTTATTCTGTAGCCGTAGCACGTATACTATAATAGGTATATTTATACTCAATCATTGAACAGCTGATACGGATTTTTACCGTTACATATTTATAAAACAGGATTGGTTAGACGAGTCTTTGCATTTTATTAATGTTAGGTAAAGTAAACGTTACCTAAATTGTACTGGATCTAAAGTCGACTAAAGTAAAAGCAAAGACTATGAGAACCAGTTCATATCAAAATTTCATATACCTACCTAATACCTAGGTAATTTCCATAGTAAAGTTAAAATGTTTGACACAATAGCAAGCTCTGTAGGTAAGTACATCATTTCGATTATCCTAAATGCCACTCGACCAGTAAAATGTGATGAATCAACAGTTAAGACGCTGCAGTAAGTTAAATTTTTGTTGCTCCATCGGCAACAAGTCGGCTATTCAGCAAGCTGGGCCGACACACAGATGCTCCAATAAAAAAACAAACCAAATCAAGACTAAATTCCGATCAGGCACGTCACTGTATACACCACACACCACTAGACTAACTTCATAAAACTGTATTAAAACTCGAAAAAGTTCGTTTTCGTTTGTAACTAATCACTATAAAAAGTTCGAAAAAGAAATAACACGGTCACGACGCAACGGGGCGACATCCGCCGCGGACCGCACCAAACATTAAACAACTTGAGTGAGCCTGACGCCTGTCTGTGGAGAAGCGATTCAAAACGACCAACGAAACGACACGAACCTTATTACCCAACCAATTTAAAAAACATACGCGCTTGAACGGCGCTGTAAGCAACAAGCTATATTTTTAAACGAGTCGTTATAACTTGAAAAACGGGATTCACGAATGCAAGGAGTCCGAGTTGCGCCACCTCTTTCTCTCATGGGGTTTTTAAGGTGAAGAAAGTTGAGATAGCATGAGATAGTTAAGTTTACGTTACGTGTGTGCGTAAGTCTATACGTTCCTATAGATTACAATCAAATAAACACTTTACATAATAGAGATAAGACTCAAGATTGATTGATTGTATTTGTTGAAAAGTTGTTTGGCGCGTATTTTAAACGGTCGATCAGTGATACGAATTTTAAACGAGTTTTTATTAATAAAATGGCAATAAATATATGTCATCTAATCATTATTTCACTTACCTCACAGGTTCGACTGGTAGCGAAGTGATCCTCTTGCGATAGCTTCTGACCTCATTAGTCCAGATATCATTATTGTTTATGTTCTTTGTGAGTTTCTTTTCGCCTGTTTTAGGTCTTAATGTTGGCGGTAAAAGAGTTTCTGGTGTTTTTGGTGGTATGACCACGGAGGTTGACTCTGTTTTTTTCGGCGCTAGGATTACTTCTGCTCTTTTTGGCGCCAAAATTGGTTCTGGTTTTGGCGCTTGTGGTTTGGCCGATTTTTTTACGATTTGTAGAACTACATTGGATGGTTTTGAGTCTTGTTTCTTCAGAGGTGGTTTGGTGGGTTCTCCTGGGTCTGGGGAGGCAGGTTTAGTCCTGCTCGGCCGCTCTGGATCGTTGCTTGGTTTTTCAAGCTTCTTGACAGATGGCTTGAGGAGGTCGACTGTTCGCCTTACTTTCGATTTTGCTGAAGATTCTGCAGGTACTGTAATAAGAGAAACAAACCTTTGATTTAAGTAATTTATATGCTTTGTTGATTATAATTTTTTTTGAGAACGGATCATCTAATGAGCTCAGTATCATGAAATGATAGATTTTAAAACTCATAAGAGATACATGCAACTGTAGGTTAAATATACAAGTACAATGTTCATTGGGCACGTACATTTATAATTCAGTTTTATAAAATATTATTTACCGCTCCTTGGTCGGTTTCTAGTTACTGGCTTGGTCTCCGTCTGGCCTATCTTGGTGGTTTCTTCTAGAGAACCGGTAGGAACGGTTGGGACCGCCTTGCTGCGCGAGCTGAAGGTCGCCTTGAAGAAGTTCGCCGTGAACGCGCGCCGAGCGAGACGGTTCGAGCTTTGCGGTTGTCTGGAGGAAGAAAAAATGTGTTTCGTCTTAGTTATAAATCTATTTATTAATTAGTTTTTATGTTAACTGTGCTTTGAGTAATCACACGTGCTACTCAATAAATGAATCGGTATTAATTTAACATCAGGTGAAATATGAAATACTCAAATATTAAGTGATGATAAGACAAAACCTTTCTGTAGTTTGAGGACAAAAGATGTAATGATTAAGTTTCTATAATTTCAGTACATTATGCTTCTCGGAAAGCATAAAAAGAAAAACAAAAGAAGACTTTCGTCAGGGGACACCCGGGTTTGAACCGGGGACCTCTCGATCTGCAGTCGAATGCTCTACCACTGAGCTATATCCCCGATGACAACAGAGTTGAAATCACAATACAGTTGATATTTTTCAAACAACGCCCTCTGTGTTCAATTGTCAAAGTTGCTTATACTTTTGCACTAGCAAGATAGATGGCGCTAGCAGTTATTTAAAGCAAGGTAAAGACTGAACAAAGTTCATAATTTTATCTTCTTATATGATGAAATATTTTTAAAAAAGTAGGTACTTACTGAAGCTTTAAATTTTCAGGCACCCCTGGCGCCCTCTGCTGCATAACCTCCTCTATCTGCAAAGAAAATGGAAAACAAACTTTAAATAATGAAAACAACGGATGGCGAAACAATAACAAAAACAAACGAAACAATTCAAAAATGTTTGCATTGCACTGGAATTTCATATTACACATCTTAGATTCACATGATCAAAACATTGAGTATTAGTAGAAAAGGATTTTGTATTTTTTTTTGTATTTTCTCGAATATTTTGCACTTACATCACTGCAGCTCATAATTGGGCCTCAAACTGATTTAGCTACATAGATAATTGCAACAACGTTTAGCTTATCTTTAAGTATTTTTATCGTATAGATAGTGATTGCTCAGTTACCACAGTGAACCTGTACTCTCTACATCGTCTCACACTGTTATACATGTTGGCAGAAAAATAACAAAAACTCGTTTTTAAACTAATTAATTCAGGTAGCCTTTGCGAATTAATTCACGATTTATTTTCGTTTTTGCGATTTGTTTGTGATCTCAAAACACAAGGTCTTGTCATCGTGACATTAGGAATTAAAATGTCATTTGTATTTTGTTTTTTCGGGATTGAAAAAGTTTGTAATCCTAATGAGGAAGGAGGTTGCAATGCTGGTACCTTCTCATGAGATTATAACGTTATTTTTATTAATAATGTTCATGTGTTTGATTTGGTTTGATAACAGCTTTAAGTTCGTATCAGAGTGGTGAACTATAGTACCTATCAAGAGATTTTCTATAAGAATCGGAACCCACGAAAACTCATTTCAATTGCATCGACGATTAACTTTGGTAATCGCGATACGTCGTTAAATTACGAGCGTTTTGAGTACGAATTGATAAGGATTTAAACGAGTGCCAAATGCAATTTGCGATAATATATTTCAATGAATATTGCAATGCAACGTAATTTTTAGTCTACCTACACATTTACACGCCTTTTCGAGTCAACGAACTATTGGTAATTTGTTTTGTAAAACCTAAACCTTTATAAAAAAGGTTGGTTGTAAATTAGTCGATTGTGTTTATGTGTCTAATAAATGGTGCTGAAAATGTAGCTTTAAAAATTCCTTGTTTTTTAGAGTAACTTCGGTACAATGATTAGGTACTTATATAAAACAATCACACGTACACATACGTATAACAAACAATTTAGCACTTTGTACTAGGAATAAAAAAAACGTTACTAAACTAATCTTAATCAAAATGTTAGGCTGCAATGTCCTTTTGATACAGATTGACTGTTTACTTGGCTAATATAGTTTGTAATTACTTTAAATTACTTTATTTACAATAATAAAATATAAAAACAAGGGAAGAAAAACTAAACCTTCTAACTACTACAAAAAAGGGGCACTTAGAAAATCTTTAGAAAAGCCTAAAGATAATCTAAGTGCTCCAGCTCACTACCAGAGGGTAGCGTGGGCCGCATTACCACGCTGGATGGCAATGCTGATACGTTGAGCCAGAAAAAGGCCATATAATATAGTTATGTTATATTAAGAAACTGCAGATTCCATATACCTACATACCTATGCAAAAAGAAATTTCAGTAAACTTCCCATGTTATTCGAATAAAGCAAAACATGTCTAGACACTCACTTTACCTACCGCCTCGAGCTACACGTGAGTTATTATTTAGCGATTTGTAGAAACCCATGATGTCACTGAAACCTAATGAATGACTTCATTTTTCATAAGTCTAAGCTTAGTATTTAATTTGGCTACGTGTGCTTAGAATAATGAATATAAGACGATAATTATTTGCTAGGTTTCCTCAATGTAAGTTAGTACCTAAGTACTGACTGACACAGAAATTCAGATTCTCATCTGATTTTTAGCTTAGTTTATAAAGGGTTAATAGTAACTAATCTGCAACTGTTTAAGGGCAGTTTTAGTAAGTACCTCAAAACCAGCAACTTTTTGGACAACTTTTGGAAATTCGCGAAAAAAATCAGCTGTTCCATACAAATTTTGTTGCCCCCGGACAAAATGTATACGCGAACTTCCGAAAGTCGCTAAATAAATGTGGTTTTGTGGGCTTTTGCCGTATTAAAACCATCCTTAAAGAGTTATAGCTTGGTTACGAATAACTCTGTAGAAACTTAGTATCTTCTGTAACACAGCATTTTGCGTATCTTATCAGTAGCTGAGTTACCAAGATTGTATCTGGCATTGGAGGAGGCACCGTTAGAATTATCTTAAGGTAAACACCGCATTTTCGTAGGAATATTCGTATTATGGAAATTTATTTGTTAATCTGTTTCTGAAATTTCAAACATTTCCGAGCGTTGGCATACCTAATTTAGTTTCGTTTGCAAGAGAAACGTTTCTGAATTTTGAAAAACCTTGGAATTGCTTTACTAAAACTATACTTACTTATTGCAATAAAATATTTAAAACAGTTATAAAGCTCAATCAACATTCGTCATTAAAAATGGCGTTGAAATGATCCAAAACATTAATATACACTTATTTTTAGTACGTAGGTAAAGGTATATAAAACGACCTAAAAACATGCTATAAACATAAACTCCCTAAATGGTAACTTGACCACATCGTTTGAATTCAATAAGCTATTTGTAAGCAAACTGCATAAGATCACGTACTTATTGCGATCGTTAAGTTGTTTTGGACAGCTGTTTTAATTAACGAGCAGCAATCAGAATAGGCCCAATAATTGTGCGATCCTTACTCTAAAAACCTTTTAGTTCTTGTAGTCCGAAGTGCGATCGTAATGAAATAGGTTTAGTAAGGATTCAATATTATTAACGTAAGTAAAAAGTCCAGTATCAATATCAGTTGGAGTGTGCATATAGCTTTTTGCGGTGATTAACTTCAGGCTAAATTTAAAAATACTTATAAACATACTAACGCTTTTATCTGTAGTGTAGAAATGATTTAGCATATACATATGTACATAGCAGTGACAGATAGCTGACTTTTTCATTCACATGATAAAAAAATCTTACTAACAGCTAACTTTTTTGATTTTCAAGAAAGTTAGCTGCTCAATTCATACATACTCAAACAAAACTCCCTAATGTAATCTGCCATTTATGGTCCAGATGGGCATAAAAACGTTTCTCATAAAATTTGCAATTTGCAACTGCATGGCGGCAACACTCATAATGGAATTGCTAATCCATGTTTTATGAAGTTTAAAGAATGGATTAAAGTGGATTTATACGAGACTTCGTACCTATTATAACTAGGTTTGGTAACCTATCTCTCTCTTTAGTTGTATTTCTTCATGAGGGTCGTGACTCCCCCGCAGAATTTATTCTCTTGGGCAGAAACATCGTGGTGGGCGCCCAGGTCCTTCCACGAAAAGCACATGTCTTTGGCTATTGTGGTCCTCAAACATGTAAACAATACTTGAATAGAAAAAAACTAATGAGTGAGTTTGTATGAGACTGCGACCTTTATACTCAGCAGTGGGTGGACACGGGCTGATATGATGATGATGATTTTTTTATGGAGCAGGCTCACGATTGACTTAATCTTGCCTGAAGTTAGGTAACGGTGCAGTGTACAATCTAGCGTGCATGCCAATAAGTTCGGCAACAGAATAATATATTTAGATTTAGTCCTTAATTTCTCTGCCTATTTGATTAAGAGGATCATATAATCTTGAACTCCACTGCAGTTTGACAGTTCACACAATGTCAAATCCAGTGAGAGTATGCAGCCAGCATTAGATTGGTTGTTGTGAATGTCACAGCGATATGTATCGTTGCGCGATCGATATCTGGCTCGCTTGCCACATCTGCCCACGCGCATCGATCTGGTATACTGTTTGCATTGAGCCTCTAAGTAAACTTTATAAGCTTTTTTAAACTGACTACATCAATATAGGAGGTTATGGTAGGCATATTGTCATCTTATTGTGTTGTTGTTATGAATATATGGAATAAATATAGTCAGAAAGAGAAAAAAATTGAGGAAATAATTTACTTAAGCTATTAAAAATTTGTGCACAAATTAATTCTACAGCCTTTCTGGCGGTTTCAAAACTTTTGAGACCAGAATTCACCACATTAATACGAGTTTACTGTAAAAAAATGTAAAAACTAAGTTAAAGACTACGTTTTAGTCACCCATTTTTGACTAAAATTCAGTAATAACACGGATCTTGTTGTTGATTCAACTAAGCATGTACTTGGCAAAGTACTTGAAACTATGTTTACTTGTGTTGAGTAAGACTTGATAAGCATTTTTGATAAGATTTTCATTGCCACTATACCCCGTCTATTTGGAATGTCATGCGATATCTATATACTTGTGTTATCAAAGAAAATCATGCTGTAGATTTTCTTTGGTTTGATAAGTCTTGAAAATAAAAGAGGCCTTCCTAAAACTTTCTTTAAGTTTACTTCCTACCTTAAAATTTACAGGACTTGGCGCCGATCAAAGAAGATTAAAGCGAGCTATCTCTTTTTTCAATGGCGCCGAGCTTTCTTGATTTTACATAAAAAGACTGGGTGCTTTTTTTTTCTTTCATGTCAGCTGTATTAGCAAAAAACGTTTGTTTGAGTGAGAGTTGAATGCAAAGATGGTATATGTCTCTCTCTTTTGGTTGAGTGTCAAGGATTAAAAACAGAAAAGAAAAAAAGAAGAAGGAATAGGATGTACAAATCGTACCTACCTCTAACTCTAACTGTGAATCATTACTCAGTCAAATTATATTGTACTTAATTCTACAAATCAAACTAGGTATTTTATCCATTTTGATTCACTTATAAATTTATGCAGTAACTTTTAACATCTGTGAAGTTGTTTTTTAATATAACAGGGAAGGAAAACTGGCAGTTACACCGCAGATGGATATAACAATGTAATCTAACTGTACTAATCAAGTAGGTATACCAAGTAAGTAGGTATGTATATGTCATTGTACATTATCGGTCATATTACGACCTGCCCACTCCCTACCTATAACTATAACACTATAGGTAGCTATAAAACGGCTAACCTGTAACATTGCTGTCATTGATTCTTGATGTGTTTTTATGATGAACTAGGGACTTGGTCCTGTTTCCCACGAGTCTTTTATATTAACTACCTACCTACATACTCGGAGGTACATACATATGTAAATGTACTTCTAGGTAAGCGTGTTACACCCTAGACAGCAGCAATGCTTAATATCAGACAGGCTGTAGTCAAACATAAACCTATTCCACGTATAAACTTACTATCATTAGTACTACAGTTCTCAAAAATGTTTTTTTGTTGAATAGAGTTTATTACTATCATTAGTACTACAGTTCTCAAAATTGTTTTTTTGTTGAATAGGGTTTCTTTCTAATCAGAAGGCAAGTGATTTAATCTATTCAAGGAATGATCGAGACAGTAAATTATGCCTATTTAATTTATTAGTACTACGGTAGGCTTAACTTTTTACTTCATAATATATCATAGTAAGTAAACGTTAAATTTAAAATTGGTGTTATTTTTTTAGTTTCATATCATAATATGAAAATCAGGATGATAAGTAAAACTGAATGTGAAGGTATTATTCAGGCTGTCACTGCAACTGCAAGCCGCTTTTCTTATCGTAATATAATGGTTATGAACATAACTAAGCATGTATTTACAAATTGAAAGTTTGGTAAGATTCCTCCCAAAATCTAGGCTAAGTATAGAAATTACAATGACAGCAATATACGATTATATTAAGTGATTGTTTTTATCGCCAACTTATTTCCTTTCTCCGTTAGGTAGGTACTTAATAATACTTACATACAAAATTAGCAAGTGTCTACTCTTAACCCCCAAAATTAAAAAAAAAGATATAACTACCTGTAAGTGCCTGTATGGCAGGCACTTGTACGAAAGCTCAAAAATCCAAACAGCACAAAAACACACTATAACAATAAACACTTCACAAAACAACCGTTAACCGTTTAAAAAAGCAAGCGTTGTAAATAACTAGGACGTTATTTTTAGCAATAGCAACTAGCACGTTATTTTAGACGCGACCGACTGTTATCGCGGTCATTCAGACACTGATAAGAACCTTTTTGGTTCGTCACGTGTTTTTTTTTTCTAATGATTGTGGTTTCGCGCGTCTGTGGCGGAGCGATGTGCCTTACTAACGAATGTACGAAACTTGCACAGCGTAGATTTGTTCTGGGCTATTGAGAAATGATGAGCTTCTTCTGACGCTCAGTTTTAGATATTTTTTTCAGAGATCTGAATTTAAGAAATGCTGAACTCTGACATTATGAAAATGATTTTTTTCTAATAGTTTCGTGTGATGCTATATTTTTATTTTACCTTATTTTCGTTTTATTGATGTATTAATTTTATCCTGTGATTTAACGTGAACCACAAATCATAACTAACATATACTTTGGCCCGCTTGCACAACGACTCTTAAACACATTTTTCCTTTTTTAGACGCTAAAACTGTTGTAAGAGTCATTGCGCACGTGCGTATTTAGTGATAAATTCAAAACCTCCTCCTACAAATAAAACAGGAAAATTTACAAACATAATTTAAAACAGTAAAAACCATTTACAAATACATTTTTTTTTTCATTACTCTATAGTTACAAGACAGGAGTAGATAGATGTACATGTATTGTTTACAATAGTAAACTTAATAAAAATTAAAATTTACAGATTCAGACAAATTTTCTTAAACTTCTGAAGAGAATATACCCTAATTATCTCGACTAACCCTGTACAGTCCGCTACAGGCAGTGGTCGAGTGTTACGTCACACCTGTAGGTGTCGTGATAAGGCGTGCATTACTCATCTCAGCTTGCAGGCACTCGTCTGCAGGCGTATAGTAGCTGGGAGAATGCGTTGGACAGATGTGATGCCATTATTTCATTTATTTATTTACCTTTAATTGTGTTTCTTTCCCTCGGATACCTTTCGTCCCGTTCGTGACGTCGGAAGATCTAACTTGTCCTATTTTCGGAATCTATTTTGCTGTTGCACATGTGGCTCACAAGGCGACCGCAACGTGGAATATAAAGAACTATAATATAATTATACTGACTGCCTGTAAACAACATTATATGTATTACCGGGATATAAACCCAGACAAGAAAGTGTAGAAAATATGGCGACGCGCACCATTGATAGTTTTTCCACTTATGTTTCTTTTTACAAAACGAGCCCAATTTTATAATTTAGAAAGGCCGAGAAACGCGAGCATGACTATAAAAGTTACGTAGAATCATCAGTAGTATTGTGAGCTACGTATATTCATAGATAAATGATAGCACATAATGCAGGTATGTCATATAAATAATAAGTAGTATTTTGGTCTTGGACTGGCTGGTTGATTCCACACAATCAGCATTATGCTGAATTGGGGTTGTGTTGTGGGAAATTTAATATGGTTTTTCTTCTTTCATTCTCTCTTGTAACTGTCAAATGCAATCTTCTAGAGGCCGTACTATATTAAAATATTCAAGAAGGGCGCTGTGTCAGTAAACAACGTAAGCGTGCTAATTTAAATATGTTTCTTTGACCTATTGTCACCTATAGTTATGTCATTGCTGGGAGAATATTACAGATGGTGAGAATTTAATGTTTTAGATATTTATCCCTTCTTCTCCTTAGTCGTATTCCTCATTACTGAGGGTCGTCACTCCCCCTCAGAATCAATTCGTTGGGGGAGTTCTCTTGGGCAGATACCTCGTGGTAGCGCTAAGGTCCTTTCCACGGATGCTCATATACTTGGATTTTGTGGTCCTCGGACATGTCGGTTTCCTCACGATGTTTTCCTTCACAGCTAAGCGGGTGCTAATCCACACATAACTTGAAAAACTAGTCATTTGTGTAGAGCCGGGATTCGAATCGGGATCGTCAGATTGTAAGGCGGACGCTTCCCCACCCCAGCCACACTCGCTTGAAGCAGTAACCGCACAAGCAACACTGTTGCTAAAATGTGATCTTGCATTGCACTGCAACGCGCCGAGTGTACATCAGTGCTGTTGTACTGCAACGTTAACCCACAACAATGTAATGTTATGTATTTCACCTTGTTTTGCTTGCTACACAAATTATTTTTGTACCTTAGTCGTGTTTTTTTTTATGATTTTGCTTAATATTTAGATTTATTGTAATTTTTGTGTTATATGTATTATTTTAATAGTTTCACTTTAGTTTAACTTACTGAACATTGGATTTGTTATAATCATGTTGTGCACGCATGTGTTTGATGCACAGAATGGATCAATACCTTTAAAATGTTATGCTGTCACTCATGTATCTTCTGTGTATTGTGTTGTGTGCCTAATAAAATAAATAAATAAATAAATTGTCTCTCTGTAGCCATCTATTCTGATCCTAAGACTTAAGTTATTCCACACTCGATCTACGAAAGAATGGGTGAATCGAAGATAACAATGACATTCTCCAGATGTAATTCGTTACAGACAGACTCACAGACATTATTCAAGGTTTTTGAATATAATTTTACAGAAGATTAGACTTGGTGCTCGGTGCGAGTGGAATTTTTGATGCAACGGTGTCAAAGGTGAAGATAGTTTACACCTGCGAACGTGAGAGGTCGTGGTACTTTTGTTTCTTGTCTTCATCTTATCGAATGAGAGTGGCCAATTCTGGTGTCGAAAGTTTATCAATTCGCCCTAAAGGCCTCTGATATGGCTTAACGACTGCCGTGCTAGACAAACAGCCGGGACCTACAATTTAACATGTTATCCGACCCACAGAATGTTTCTTGTAGAAAAGTTTCATGTGGATGGGTTGATACATAAAAAAACACAAAGTTAAATTAAATTAGACACATCAGAAATAATACATGATCAAATAACGTATAAGAAATTGTGGTGTCTGATATAATGTTTGTGTGTTTCGTGAATGAGTTTCCAATAAATTTAATGTTGTAAGTATAATCTTTTAGTAATCGTTTTTGAAAGCATAGCCTGGATGATATATTTAATTATTTTTTTATTTCCAATGCTTTGATTGTGAATAATTTGTGGCGTGTTATTGAAAGTTAGGTATGATGGACATCTATTACCTACTACAGTGTCATATCCTTTACACTTGGTTTCAACCGTTAGTATGGGGTTAGATGGCACTGCATGATATGTCCTGAAATATTTATTTATATTTATATTTTATACCATCCAAAAAGCCTCTAATCCATGAACTACTCCCAAAATGTAGGCTAACTAACAGGTCCGCCGACGCGGCGCGCGCGCAGGCTAGTGATCGATGCAAGTTGCGCAAGCAAAGGATGCTGTTTTGCAACACGCCCACTGCTGCGTGAATGTTGAACCACGACCATCGAGATGTGGGAGGAGATTGTATCGGTTGGTAATGATCTTATGAATGTAGTAAGTAAAAATATAAATAAATGATTTTTTTTTACAAGATATGGGTTTGCACTTGACCGTAATTCGCCTGACGGTAAGCAATCATTACGGTCTAGGATGGAACGTGCTTACCCAGTAAGAACCGATTCACTCTCGCTTTGAAAATCGCAAGGTTATATTCCGCGGGGAACAGGGAGTCAGGCAGGTTCCACAATTTAGCAGATTGATTGATTGATGATTTGTGATAGTTAGTGTTTTTGTTAAAAATAAAATGATATATAAAAAAAATACTTTAGGACATATCCAGTGATGACTGGTAAGGTAACATTTAATTTTTCACACAAATACGTATTAAAGATAAAGATAAAGAATCTTTATTGATAATGTAAAGTTGTAACATACATAGGTATAGGTATAAGTACTAATATCACAGAATATGCTACACAAATTACAATATCTCGTCAAATTGAATTTATAACATTTAGTTTTAATAAAATTTTAGAAGTTACAATGTCAAGTTTTATTTAAAACATAATGTCAATTTTTGTTATTAAAAACATGTCAAACATAGGTAATAATAGGTATGTAATCATACAATATGTCAACTTAAATAAATCTTGGTACTTTCACTTTAGCTGTATAGGGGCTAAAATGTCAATTTGGCATCACACTCATATTTAATAGGAAGAATGAAAAAAGTATGCATCAATGTATAAACCATCATTGTTATCATACGTCTTTACCTATGAAATTGCCGTTTTTTTCTTACATTTTAATGTTTGTAACTTTTACGTACAGCTATATTTTTTCCAAATACGATTTTTATTGTATCAATTGTTGAATTATGTACCTTTTAGATAAAAAAAAAATGTATTACTAGTGCATATTACTTATAGGGAAGTCATTGAAAACACCTCTTTCAATGTGTCGTCGGTTTCACTACTTTAACTAGGTATATTTTTATCATATTATACTCTGTTTTTGAGAAATTGATATACGCAGTGCATAGCTTTTTTTCCATCTAACTAATATCTGTTCAGACATTTCAGACATTAAAAATGTTTGTATGGAAATATCATTTTTCTCAATATCGTCATACAAATCGGCAATTTCATAGGTAAAGACCTTATTTAGTTCTTGCATGCGCTCAAACGACTGCACAGATTAGCATGAAAATTAAGACGGACATCAGACACTCAATTACTTTTTATTCTATAACACGCAGAACATGCTACGGAACTATATAGTTTTGATTTAACACATATAATGCCGCAGTAACATAATGACCTACCTGTTTTTTTTTATCTTTCAAAATTTGTTCACGGGAGTGATGCGAAGTCATATAACAATATTTTTTAATATTTATATGTATTTTATAGTAAAATAAATAAATAAATATAGGCGTCAACCACATATGGCTGACGCGGCGCTACAGTACTAAAATTTCCATTGGGGCCGCGTCAACCACATTGTCAGCCATCTGAATTCAAAATCAAAAACGCGCGCGAAAACTGGTTTTTGCTCGTTGCCGCCGCCGGCGCCATTTTGGTTTTATAGCGTCGCTGGTGGCGTGATGTGCGCGCGTCAGTTGTCGCTCAGACGTTACCGTGCACAGAAGTGTTATGTGATTATTCAATGCTCAAGTTTTGTTACTGATTAGGCAGTTATTTCAACGTGAAAATGGACGACGACTTAGATTACGAACTATCACAGCTAGATTTATCAGTGTTTGATCAAGAATTTAACTTATTATCAAATAGTGATGTTCCACCTATACTCGATATTGATATCGATGATACTGAATTAATACCACGGACCAAAAAAAATCGTCGATTCCAGATATTATCCGATAGCGAAGACGAATCGATACCAGTATCGGCTGATTCAGGATCTACACATGTATGGTTTGATCCGCTGGGAAAGCAAACAAGTATTATTCCATATACTGAATGTCCAGGGATAAAGCCATTTCCGTTGCGATCTAGCATGAGTTCGGCTAAGCCAGAAGATTTTTATTCATTGCTTGTATCTAATGAAATATTTGAATATATAGCTGAAGAAACAAATCGTTTTGCTTCACAAATCTTGAACAAGAGTGCAATACAGTCATACAGATTGCAAAAATGGGTGCCTACAGATTGCCAAGAAATAAAGCGTTTCTTTGGCGTTTTGATTTGGATGGGGTTAGTAAAACTACCTCAACTGGCTATGTATTGGAGCACTAATAAGTGTTTTGAGCAACCATTTGTTAAGTCCATTATAAGCAGAAATCGCTTTGAGGTCATTTTGAGAATGTTGCATTTTGCAAATAATGAAATGAATGACGATAAAAAAGACCGATTGTTCAAAGTTAGACATTTGTTAGATATGCTGAATGCTAATTTTAAATTTCATTACACACCAAATGAAGAAGTGTGTGTCGACGAGAGCTTAATCCCATTTCGTGGACGCGTTATTTTTAGACAGTACAACAAAAATAAGCGACACAAATATGGAATAAAACTTTTTAAACTGTGCTCAAACCCAGGATACACAGTAAAAGTGCAAGTTTATGCCGGCAAAAACTACGATAATGTAAACACTACACCAACTAATGTCGTCCTTGCTTTGTGTGACGATTATCTAAACAAAGGACATACGGTTTGCACCGACAATTGGTATACCAGCTTGGATCTAGCACGAAAGCTGCTAGCAGGACAAACACATCTCATAGGCACACTCAGAAAAAACAGGCGAGGTCTACCTCAAACAGTCGTTCAAGCCAAGCTGAAAGCAGACGAATTCTCAGCTCAAGAAAATGGCGAAGGAATAACAGTTATGAAATGGAAGGACAAACGAGATGTGTTGCTTCTGTCTACCAAGCACTCCGTGGGCTTCAGAAGGATCATTAAAAAAGGAAAAGAAAAAATAAAGCCGAAAATTGTGGTCGATTATAATCATGCAAAATCAGCAGTTGATCTATCAGATCAAATGTCATCGTACACGACCCCTCTTCGCAAGACAATTAAATGGCCCAAGAGATTGGCGATGGAGCTATTATTGAATACAGCTGTTGTAAATTCTTATATATTGTATAAATTAACAACTAAAAAAAAGATCACAGTTGTTCAGTTCAGAACTGCATTGGTTGAATATTTAGTGCACACAGAAGACTCAGGAATTGGTGCCCCCGCTAAGCCTAGACGACTTAAGCATGAATTGAAGAAGAAACAAGGGCTGGCTTCTGCCTGTCGTAAATATTGTTTCAGATGTTACAAAGAAAACTGTGCCCAATTTGGAAGAACGCATGCAAGAAACAAGACCAAGCGAGTTGTAACATACTGCGGAGATTGTGAAAATGAGCCACATTATTGTATTAACTGTTTTAATTTAGACCACAGATATGTTTGATAAAAGACACTTATACCAATTCATATGATTAAAAACAGTTAAACTATTTTGTATATTCGTTTTATTATGTAAAAACCTTTTTTCTTTCACATCATTAATTCGTTCTTGACATTCCTACTTCAAAGCTCAATATTTTTCAAAATATTAGTAAAAGTTGCGGTGCCATCAGTTAAGTTATAAATTATCAGGCCTTGTCAGCCATACGACATACAATTTTATTCGAAAAACGTGGACGACGACGCCTAAATCTCACTTTGAAAACCAGCCTGTACTGTCAGCCACATATGGTTGACATGGCTCAGTTGGTCAGAAAAATGTCAGCCATAAATGGCTGACGAGGCATTATATGTGTTAAATACAGGCATACTCTACCTTGAACTGCATAGAGTTGCTTGAGTGAATGTCGTTTCAGGTAACCTGGTGGTCAAAGCCTTACTATCAAATGTAAAAAAAAACGGGATCCAGGATCACAGTAATATTTTGTATGAAAATCTGTCCATGCAAGTTTTTTTTTACGTGGGATAGGTTTACATTTGACTACAGCCTGCCTGATGTTAAGCATGCTGCAGCCTAGGGTGTAACACGTTTACCTAGAAGAACCCTATTAACTCTAGATTTGAAAACCCCTGGATTGTAGTTCGCAGGAACGTAGCTTCTGGTAAAGTGTTCCAAAGTTCATATTGCACTTCATAATTCATACTTTCCTTGCTTCATTCAAACATCTGGGCCAATGCTATACACTAATTGACATGATCAATCATTAGCCACAGCTGATCCTGGTCAACTTCCTATCTATTCAATTATACACTCTATTTTTTACACGTTAAGGTCTATTTTTGTACGTGTTTTGGAGAGTAATGTGTTTGTCAATTGAATATAATAAATCAATTAATCATTATATTGTAATTGAATGTAATGTATAGCACGTGGGCAGTGTCACTTGTTTGTAAGGTGACAATGTTTAGGGAATTTTAAGGGATTTTAACTGACTTGAAAATATTAAGAAGTTCTCAATTTGAGTGATCGATGTATTAAAAAAAATATACCTAAGTATAATTAAATGGGCTTATAAAGTTTACAAATATAAAACAAGTAGTCGCCCGTTACTTCGTTTTAGTTTACATTTGTACGTTTCATGACAAAATAAATAAACAATTTTGAGATAAAAAGTTTCTGAGAGTGACTTTTTCTATTACATAATATATTTCTCTATGCAAAAAGTGTAATAACCTGACGCAACGACGCGGTATAAAAATAATAACTAACTAGCTAACAAGGTTCTTAAATAGCACATCAAACTGTAATTTTACCAGAATAAAGAAATTATTCTATAACTAACATTTACAAAAGTAACTATACGCCAACGGAAGAATCCATAAATGTACAATCTTAGCTAAGTATCCAAATGTCAAATAAATGCAACCATCCGTGAAAATTCCTAAAAGTCCCTCCTCTAATTGGCCATATCATCATCATCAATAACACCGACCACGACTTTTTTGGTGTCAAAACTCTTTTTGTAGTTCTAATGTGACGGCATTAGTGATCTATGCTAATTTATGGACCCATGTCGAACCGACAAGCCCTGTAGGCGTCTAAAGCTTAGGCTTTATTATGTATGCTACTGCTGTACAAAAATAAGACTTAAATTTAGAAACATAAGGTTGGAATTAGAGTGATCATAAAGAAAAAAGATCAACGAACTACCAATTTTGAATTTGAAAACTTTTTGGCGCGAATACATTGACAGTCCTCTTTTAAGGTTGGTAAAGATTTCGTTTGCAAAGCTAGCAATGATCATAAAATGAAAATAAAATTCGTACAAATGAGTCTAATATAATGATTAAACTGTTGGTGTGGGTGTGTCTGTGTGACATCGGCAATCACAAAATATGGCGCGAACCACAGATTATATATACAAGTTAGTAAGAAAATATACCACAGATAATTTACAAGTTATGTTTGTGAATGGTGTTGAATGACATAATTATACGATATCAAACATATTTGTCATTCCTAATAATAGATGTGTTTTTATGATTGTTGTGACTTCTGTGTTATGTTTTTGCTGCGTGGTTTCCGATTGATTTATAAATTTGAAGTTCTTGTGAAGTTTCATTATAACATAAATTTAAAAAACTATTGCAAAGGTACTTTACGATTCTATGAAAAGTTATAATGTTTTGGATCATCAACTCGAATATATGTTTGGTTTACAAATTCAAATTCTACTTATCGGCTAAATCAATCATGAAATGTGTGTTAGAAATTCCTTGATTTATTGTAATTATTTCCGTTTCTCAATAACTTGTTAGGTTAACACATAGATGTTACTCAATTACCAAACCAAACATTTAAAATGATGTCGTAAATATTCCGTACACATGATAAATTTGCAATCAGACCCCGGCTAGCCTCTAAGACCATATTTGCCAAAGTTAATTGAACTTACGCAGAATTCACATAAATCTAGATTTGAGTCCAATGAATATGCAACAGGCTAACTAGGCCTGACGGAGGCGTGTTTACATGAACCAGTAGCTCGGACAAGTCGAGTCACGAACGCGTGTTTACTATAAACTAGTAGCTTGAGCAAGTTGCTTGTAAATCAACGTAAGATATGTTTATTACGACTGGGTCGTCTGGCAGAGTGATGGATTTCGAAATTGATAAACTGGTTGACTAATTTTTGGAAAATTTGTTGACAGGAAGTCGTTCAAGTCACGGATCCTATATGAACGTGGCTCAAGATCGACAAAACAAAGACACAAGCTGGGTAGGTATAGACAAAGAGGAGACTATACCCAGCAACGGGCCAAGGAAAGCTCTAAATGATAAATTATTACTCTAACAATTTTCTTAGTAGGTTGTATTCTTTTCTGACCGTGATCATGATCGTACCGAAATTTATGAGCTATTTTTCAAAATGGCTACATCTAGGTATTCTTGGTAGTTCTCATCATTCCTCTTTTGTGATTTAACAAAAAGGTTTTATTTTTATATATTTTTTCAAATAACAGTAAAAGTATTTTAAACGAAACGTACCTACTTTGTTTTGATTAGTGCCTTGACGATTTCGTAAAAATCGTCACTTGTTATTTCTTTTGAGTTTGAATAATAAACAATATGCATAAAGTTGTTACAAACAGGGCTCCACCCGACTCTGTTGACAATATTGCCAAGTTCCAAAGAGCAGCAGAGCGTTCTACGATTAGACTCACCCTCATGGATAAAGTAAGGAACACAGAAATAAGACGGCGGACTAAGGTTATAGATGTAGTGACGATGTTGTGCCGCTTAAAATGGAAGAGGGTGAGACACCTCGCAAGAAATACTAAAGAAAGGCTTTTTTATTTTTATTTATTATTACAAATACAAATTAAGTACTAGACCACAATTTGTCTGGTGATAATTTATCGAATCGAATTAAATAGTTATTCCAATTTTATTGAAATGGCTAAAGCTTTTAATACAACTTATAATGATCTACTTAATTGATCTTGTCTCTTGGTACTAGGCAGATATTTAGTATAATTCTTTGTTATAGCTACTGGATAAGTTTAAACGCTCTTGCTACGCGAGGTGCGTCGGCACAGTATTCGGGGCAGCACGTGGGTCTGGGAGAGTATTTCCGAAGTTTTTGCCAAAACATACATTGGCACTAGTGAATGCCAGCTTCTTTGTCTGGGTGATTTCGAGTAAAAATGTAGCTTATGTCAATTAAAGGATCTTTAGGTACCTACTAGGTAAAATAAATGCTTTCTTTCTTTCTTCTTTTCTTTCTGTTGCGTAACGGAAAAAGATAAACAAACTCACTTTCGCTTTTATAGCGGCCGACTTTCTAGTTTCTTGTTCTTCTTTTAATACGAGTAGTGTAATAGTTAAACCGATATGGATAAAATTTAACTTTAAAGCACATTTTTACTAAGTCACACGAAGCAACAGATGACAAGCCATAGCTCAAATTGGAGTATACTTGTGCTGTAATAAAAGTAGCTCAAACTTTGAACTAATTTTGTTTTTAAACCCAGATTTAAGCAGTGAAGGGTCTAGTTGTAAATTTATCTCAGAATAAGGCCCTAACCAACTAAAGTCGTAATTCAGCATATCTGACAGACTGACAGCAGTCAACTGCTTTACAGCTGAACTACTGACAGCATCTTGGACCCATATAACATAGTTAGTGTAGGAATCTTATGCTTATGGAGTCAAGCAAGGTCCTTGAGGTCAGGTATTGGATGGGTGGGCATTTTTTTTAATGAGAGCTTTTTATGTCAATAAATGTAAGTATATTTAATTGACCAATAAAACTTGTTGTATTTCGAACTGTCTAGTGCAAACCCGATTTAGTTAAAAAAACATCAAATTTTACTTATATGTTACTTACAAGTAAAGTTTCATACCCTTACCCTTACGAACATTCGATAAATTAGAAATGTGTCTATTTAGCTTATTTTTTACTTTCATCCTGAGCTAAGTAATAAGAACGTATTAAAATATCTTTGGCGGAATTTAGTACTGAAAGGACCAATATTATCCAAAAATCACTGGTGTGAAGATTTAAGTTAAGAACTAAAGTATAAATTAAGTTAGGTACAACTCAACATACCCATGTTTAAGTATACAGCTCAATCCATTTAGTACACTTTACATATCACTTAGCACTATTATCACTTTGTTAGTTTATCACAGACTCTCTTTGGATTCACACTTCTTTGAAGATTTATTGCTTAGTCCAATTGCGATTTATTTGTTGACTTTATTACCTGAAAAATAAATGGAATAAATATTAGATTTAAAATAGGTAGCTAGGAATAGGTGGCTAGTTGGAACGTTAATTTTCGAAGAGTTAAAAAAACTTTGTAAAAAATTTCGTAAAATTATTTTTTGAGAGTTTGTAGTCGTAAGTCACTACAGTTACAAACTTGGGTCAACTACCAGAATAGGGAAGTAGCAACTGGCTCCACATCTGTCACAAATGACAAGAGAACTCCACTAACGAATCAATTCAGCGGCGGAGACAAGACCCTCAGTCATGAGGAAATATGATTCAAAGAACTTGGGTCCAGAGAGGCTCTGAAAACTTTTTGATAATTTGAGCTATGTCGCGATCATTTCTTTTCATCGATTTCAACTTTAGCAACTTTAAGTTTTTTTTTATCTTAATTAGGATTCTGATGTACTTCGGCTTAGTTTATTACTTGTAAAAGTTAATTTCTATTTCAGCTAATAAAGTCGTTATTTTAGCCAATATTGTTTTTAAGTTGTACTCAAGTTTGAATAATAAATGTATTTTAACTAAACTTTAAGTTTAATATGATGTTAATAACTTTGCCAATTTCACACAAGCACAGTCGAGCACCTGCCAGTCAAGTTGTTACTGTAACTTATGCCGCCAACTTACCATCGACGTTGCGACGATTTCTAATGCGGGTGACCATTTATATAGTATTTTTGGAGTATATTATAAGTAAACATATATTTTGAGTACAAATACTTAACATATACTTAAAATCAGTTTACAAATAAATCCCTTTTAATTTTCCATAAAAAAGCTACCTATTATAAACCAGTATTATTTCGCAAAGCATGACCAGCTTTGATGAAAACTGAAATTATGTTAATATTTTATGAAAATGTCCCTTAGGGTATATATAGTGAGGTGAAAGGAATTCAATAAAATGTAAGTTCAGCATTTACAAACACACGATAAGTAAAACTAAATTAAATTCATAAAAATCGTAGCTGGTCTACGAATGCTACGATTTGTATAGTCTTATGGTACAAAAGACATCAACGCGCTGTGTTGAAATCAATCATAACAATATCACTACGGATAATGAGAAATTAGTGGACAGCTTATTTTTGTGTTCTAGCACTAAAACCTACAGTCATGAAATTACCATATGTACAGTGTACACGTCCTTAAAAACCACGTAAATAGATCGTTAATATGAATTTCAACCAACGTCAAAAAAAGGATGAGGTTTTCAATTCGACATGTTTTTTTTGTGTGTATACATGCCAGTAGTTACTACTTCACCAATTATGAACCGATTTTAATTAATATTTGTTTTAATAAGTACATACTTCTGGCGTGTCACTTACATCTTAGAGTAATGCAGTTCTTAACATCAGCGGACTGTAGTTAAGCCTATTCAGTGTTAAAAACATGTGAATGGCAAAAAAAATAGTTCGTAAATACCATGGTCACCATACAATATAATGAGCTGAACAGAGATCGGGCAACAGTGTCGTTTGCTACAAAACTACATTGTCACTGTAGCATGCACTTTCTTGATGCAAGTGTCATTTTGATGCCTTTCCAACATGAATGTGGCGTTATACAACTGTTGTTCAAAGACAACTAGCGGCTTACAAGAATCTACAAACTGTATATAAAAAAGAAATAAACATAATAGACTCACGCTTGGCTATAACTCGCCTGATGTAAAGCAATGTTGCAATCAAATTTTTTTATGTATGTAATTCGTAAATTCCGTTATTTTTTTTAGTATAAAGTGCAGTTTTCTGGCACAAAACAATACAACGTTTTGCTCGCTGCATATAATATACCAGACATAGACATAAACCATGTCAGAGGCTACTAGGGCGGTATGTCAACTCTCAACACTATAGTTGGTCGCTCTCATACGAAGTTACAGAAGAAGAATTAAAGTGAAGCATTTAGAATATACTTATTTATAATGCTCCAATAGCAGACATAAATGTTCGTAAATATATATAATATGTATGATATAAATCAGTAATAAAAAAGTATTAATTAATTCTGGGTAATATTTTCTTTATTCCATATAAATTTTACTTAGGCAGGTACTCTGTATTAAAACACCGTTAGATACTTTCATTTAACTATTTCAGTAAAAAAAGCAATAAACTAATGCCAATGTCTTAAAAAAGGTTCCCAGAAAAAAGCTTTGCTTACGTTACTAAAACAAAAAAGTGTATCCGATACCGGTAACCGATTTTCTCCGGAAAATCACAAATTGCCAAACCGTGGCAAAATGATTGGGTCTCGTTGCGTTTTGTTTGAACTGTTTTATTTCTACAGAATAGACCAAAGAATAATACTATGTTTTGTCCATTATAGCCATGATCCTACGTCCATTCGTCCATGATTACAGCATTTTAATATTGACAGCTTTTAACAATAACAACTGAGATGACAACTGTCAAAATTATCAAGCTAAGACGGGCAAATCATTATAGATTGCTCATATTTTCTGATATGAAGGAATTTTATGCTCTCTTTATATTAGTCAAGGTGTTCTTTAAAACAAAAAGTTATGAATGATGCAAAACATGCAAAAAAACGTATGACTATTTTTAAGTTTTCCATTACATCACAATTTACATAAGTATATTTATTAAATGTATGATTTATTACATACACGCATGGTTAAGGGCAGTTTAAAAACTCATTCATACGATAAGATATAAAACAAAATGTTTCTAATTAATTTACTCCACTCTATACAATACAATATAACTTTATTGCACACCAAAAATAAATTACAATATGAAATGAACTTAAACTATAAACTATACTCTATTTAATTGTTTACAAAACTTATCAGCATAACCAATACATAATGTACTTATACCTAATAATATGTTGTTATGCATTGCGTATGACCTCAACATGATTATAACTAAATGTAATTATTTTCCTTATTGATCGAATAATGAACTATTCACATTTCATACATTTTCAGTCTATTTTACAGACTATAATATGAAAAGTAAGGAATTATTCGGAATTATAAGCAAAGAAAATAAATTCAGATATATTTTACGAGTACTTAAACGACTACGTTCAGAGTAACATTTTGTAGGTATTATTTTAAGCACTGAAAAAAACTTACTTGCATAAAATTCTTATACCACATCTATTAGTTTTCACACCATAGTGAATTGTTTATTTGTTTTTACAAAACTAGGTACTTATATGTAAGAACATTATTTAAACAAAACATTTCAAACTTCACTTCAACATATTTACTTTGCTGCACATGACTTATTAGAAATTTAATTTAAAAACATGTTAGAGGAAAATAGAGTAGTAACTTGCACTGGCGATGACCAAAGTAATTCAATTTGTTACCATAAGTCATGTGAAAATTTAGTGTATGGCAAGTAGGTACCTACAGTCAATCCAAAATTAATTAAGTGGGTATTTAAAAAAATGAAGCTTATTATTTAAATTTGAATTAGTTTGGGCAATAGGGACTTATATTACTTACGAGTGGACGCCCGCGGCTTCGCTCGTATTATTTCAGAATAAAAATTCATATTGACCTACATACATAGGTACCCAAAATCATGATGATCCGTTCAGCCGTTTGTGCGATAAGCGTTTAAATAAAAAGACAAACAGAGACACAGATAAACAGATTACGGTCAAGTGCAAACCCATTCCTTGTAAAAAAAAAACAGAGAAACAAATAAACAGAGAAACTGATAAACAGCTGCGCGAAATAGGGATCTGGTGCTCAGCTTGAACCACGTCTTGAGATTCTTGAGCCATGAGGCCAAATGGTCTCCTGCCCTGGATTTTTTGTAGATATTGGTTTTTATGTCCCTTAGTCATGAGAAAATAGTTACTACCTACTCAAAGAGATAATACATTAGTGATATATTTTCTATCTCCGACTGTACCATAAGTACCTCCTACTGACGTAGGAGCCCAAACCCGTTGGTCATTGTACAAGGTAAGGTTTCACTTCTCGCAGACCGTGACGGACGTTTTGTTGCGAGGGCCTTGGGATGGACAATGGTAGGTTTGTATGACTTGTGTGTTTGTTTGTTCGTGTTTGTGGTAGGTAGGATGGATTAGGTATTAGGGATTTTATAGTGGTTTATTAGTAATTCATTTTGAGGCGAAGAGTCCCGAGGCCTTTCAAAGCACCTAATGATCTTCTGAAATGGTTTAATGATTGCAGACGGGCAACCGCTGGCCGGGACTTACTATTATACTATTCATTCTACTCACGGAAGCGCGCAGATGTAAAAGCCTCTCTGTCTTTTGCCACGGTTACCCATCCATTGACTGATCGCATCGTACCTCATATATTTGCCAGGCTGTTAGGAACAATGTGCTTAAATTTAGACGTCCTTGATAAGATTCCCATAACAATATACTTATGTTAAATTAAAAACGAAATGAGCAACGAAATCATTTCATCACTTTGTTGACACACATTAATTAAGTAAACAGTTTCTAGTATCTTCTAGGTAAGGGTGTTATACATGGGCTGCAGCAAAGCTTAACATCAGGCGGGTTGTGGTCAAAATTAAACCTGTACCACATAAAAAACGTACAATAAAATTGTAAATACACGAGATTATGCGGTAGACTCAACATCTTAGATAGTTCTGCTCTTATTATATCTAGCAGTCACAGTTAAGTATAAAGTATTCCATGTCACTTCAGCAGGCACTACAGTTCGTAACAAATCTCTCTATTTATGACCATCAAAACATTCAAAATAATAATTCAACCGTCCATTCGACCATCTAACAAGCGTCGAAAATTGGCCATGACGACAAAAAACCCGCAGATCTAGTCGAACTACTTTAATAATGTAGCGTTTGTACTATAACCAATAACAATGTATGTTTTATATTGATCCGGGTTTAACATGGATTTGCGATAGGTATGATCTGTCTAAATGTACATTTAATAAAGGAAACCTCGCGACTTCTTTACGCAAAGTTTTGGTTCATAAATAAATACTGAAATACTGATTGACTGTATCGATTCAGGTGTTACTTTGCAGATCCATGGAAGATTAGGATTTTGGGAATAATATTCAGTGTGTTTTAGCGGAGACATATATATACACATTTATATATGAAACTATGAGCAATCTATAATGATTTGCCCGTCTTAGCTTGATAATTTTGACAGTTGTCATCTCAGTTGTTATTGTTAAAAGCTGTCAATATTAAAATGCTATAATCATGGACGAATGGACGTATCTACCTATATGAACTTGTATCATCATCATCATTCACAGCCCTTTGAATCCCACTGCTGGGTTAGGGATCCCGTTTTATGTGCCATCAGCGTCGATCCTGTACAGGCCTCGGCCAGGTTTAAGTAATTATAATATTAATAGGTGAGCTAATGTAACTGGGGTATTCGATGCGATTCTCGAAGTCAAGCAATGGCCGACCCAGTCAGTCCTTGGATGGGTGACCGAAAAGTCGTATTTATTTCGGGGAGCTTTCAAGGGACGGATTTAATGTTAATTTGAAGGTTCCTGCTACATTGCGGGTACAAAAAATATATAATTCTACAATATTAATTTACGAAGCATCACAATAATACATACTTAATATAGCTGTACCTATACATACCTAGGTGTATAAAATGAAATATAAAATATACTTACTGTACTGTTTAAAAAAAATGTTGGTCCCTACCTATGTCTGTGTGACTATCGTACCTGCTGCAACTTGTGGTTAAGACTTGGATGCCTAGGTTTCACCTTACACGGCTATCAAATGAAACCTATAGCAGTACTAGTGTACTTATACTACCTACTCATTTATTTATGTAGATTCGTACTTATTAGGTCATTTTAATCACACAACTGATTTCCATAACAATTCTAAAATCAAAACATAAAGCAGGCATGTTCCCATCGATCGATACATAAGCCAATAAAGCCAGAATTGGCTTAGCGCTGCAAGTACCTAGGTACTATTTAGGTTTACATTGCCCATTGTAAAACAGTTTGTCACCAGTCGCCGTTCGATAAACTATTAGCCCCGATCTATAAATAGTACGGATGCGCCACAACATATCGTAAGACGAGAAAGCTCGTCCCAATGTAAACAACTACATTATCTCTATGCACCGCAATGCAGTGAGCGATCAATAAAAAAAGTTACCCATAATTTTCCCGCGCTTTTTACTTCACAAAAACCAAATCACAGTTGCGTTCGAAATTCACACTTCACTTAATTTGTTTTTCGCACTTTTTCGAGTAAATTGTGTTCACAAACGAGGTTTGTTGTTGAAAAATACGCCAGATGCGGCGTTTAGTAGGCGAGTCGCGTAACTGCCGGGTCTGCCGGCTCGGGAGCGCTCCGAGCGACGCGCACACAAACTATAACCTAGTCGAATCAAATAGAAGGGTGGCCGGGACGCGCGGCGCGGCGACAGATGCTCGTAAAAACAGGGCGGGTTATTGCCATTCATAGGGGTCCGGCTTCCGCATTCATTCCATGTTTACCTGAGTATAGGGGTCGGTGCACGTCCCGTTCACAGTACCGTATACTATGGGGCTTCTATGTTATGTCACCTACAGACAAGTGCCGCTAGGTAAAACTATCCAGTCGATGGTATTTCGTGAAAACTTTTGCAATGATTAAAAAGTAGTTTTTTTCACTGTATATTATGTGAATTATGTCCTATATTTTTCTCTGAAGAGAAACTTTGGGTTCTGGAACGTTTAGAGTAAACTAAATACTATAATATGAAAGTTATGATTATATATCAATAAGTTGTAAAATGAACAAGGTCAGTTAAAAAATAAACTCGGCAATCTGTTTCGTACAAACTTTATTTAAATCAAAAAATAAACTCTACAATAAACCTCTTTACTCTCAGTTATGTATAGTTTTGTATTTAGCATCTCAATAATAATTCTTAGAGAAATTGTATGCGTATACAATTCACACATCATACCAAGGCAGAAATACCCTCCAAGTTACAAACTTAATTTCCATCACTTACATAGAAACGCATGAAGATATAAAGAAACTAACTTACTAAACTTGAGATGGCGCACTCCCATATAAGTGACGGACTTATTCTATACCTTAACATATATTAAATCCTCTTTTACAGTTAAATTACAATGCAATAAATTTTATGTTATACTTTTAATAAAAAATACATATTATCTCAATATCAAAGAACACTTTTTCTATCTATTTTGTTGTTAAATCGGTAACGTATGAGGCACATTATTATTACATAATATTTCACCTTATTTACTTATATTTACAAGATATATTGGACTCGCTTAATTATTTTCTGTTACATAAGAATCTTCAGTCCATCCTGTCTAAAGTAAGACCTATCACAAACTAGGTATGTATAAGATATAATATATGACAATTGAAATTGGCTAGCTTACTAATCTTTCGCTGAATGCAATCTGATATTCAACTTTATAAAGTTTGAAATATTAGAATTGTACATTTGCACAATGTTGTGACAACAAATTAAACTTATCAAATGGAGTGTAGTGATTTCATATTTTTAATGACATATTTTTATCTCCATTTCACATGAAAAATTGTACATTTACATAATGTATTGTACATTAGTAACATAATTTCCAAAATCTGTTTGTCGTAATAACATGTACATTATATTATATTGTAGATATATCTTTAAATTCCATCTAGCCTAGTTATGTGATAGTTCTTGGTCCAAATCTTAGCTATACAATATTTTAGCCGAAATGTAGAACATTTTTTAATTTTTGACACCTCTGCTTTAGATCAAATAAATTTATTTCCAAAACTGATATATTTGTTTTTATAGTTATTTTTTTATATTTAAATTGATTGCTTTTATATAAAAATCTGGTCAGTAATAACATTGAATTTACAGCAGAGGTATCAGAAGATTTAAGTTTTGAGCAGATTTCTCAGTGATAGTCATATACTTTTAATTGATTCAGTGAAACAAATAATTGACTTTGTCAAAGTTTAAAAATTAACAATAATTTACAGAATATATTTAACGATGACGTACTTTGTTATTTTACTTTTCGGTTGTGTTAGTTTCACAAAAACATTTAAATATTCAGAAGTTTTAATTAAATCCTGCCTTATAATATTTTTTTATTTTTGCGACTACCAGAAAAATCTGCTCGTATACTATATTTCTACATACCACTCACAATACAAGTTTTAAAACATGTACAAATCTTATAAATCATGTTCAAAACTTGTCATTTCATATGGTAACGGCAGTTTTTATAATCATTTCACAGTATAAACAAAACCAACGTATTTGGCTCTCGCAACATAACATCAATGGTTTCAAAATCACATTGTTACAAATATATAATGGTGAATTTAACTACAAAATAACAACTATTCAGTTGGCAAACAAAAAAATAACCTTCTCAATCGAAGTTAGTTTAATAAAAATATACTGAATGACACTCTGGAGATGTATATGTCGCAGGCATCTGGTTGAATCTGCTATTATATATTATATATTATATGCCTGCGACATATATATTGTTCTTCCGCTGCGAATGCTCCTTAACCGGCTTCAAACAAATATGAAGTAAAATACCTAAAAACTACCAAGTTTGTTGTTTGAAACCGGTTAAGGTGCAGTCGCAGCGGAACAACACTATATACATCTCCAGAGTTTCATTTACAATATATTTCCGCAAAGTAACGCCCGATTCAATATCGTATTTAATAAAATACTTACAAGATATGCACCAAATAATATAACTACTATTGTAGTGTGAAGAAAGAAAAACTTTATGCGATAATAGATTCGAAAGCCGCAGTAAATTGCACTAGGAAGCAGCAGTAGTGTCACCAACTCATGAAACTCCAACATCGCTTACATCCCCCCAATCAATAATCTAGTACGATAACTAGCAAATCAATTCTTTTCCCAAAAGAATAACTTTTCGTCTGTCTAAAATTTACATAAGTAAAGAATTTTTTAAAAGCAAAATCAAAAACGATAGTTTCGGTGATACTCTATCTGTACAGACCCATCTTCGACCCGCCTACACTACAATAGTGAAACTGATTTGTTAATAGCACTTACTTAATTTTAATCGAAAAGCACTCTCGGTCGATAACTACGTCTAGATTTAATAAAGATTTTCTTTACAATAATCGTTACATTAACAAGGTATCAAAACGATATAGACATCTAAACCGTTCAAAAACGTCGACTCCGCAATCAGCTCGCGGGAAGTCACCGCGGCCGACGATAGCGTTGAC
>OZ026830.1:2227762-2273918 GCA_964023185.1 Macaria liturata
CGCGGGGGGGCCCGGCGGGTCCAACATCAGTGTCACCACGGACGTGTTGTCGGCGCGCATGCGGGTGCTCGTCCATCTGGAAAGCACTCATATAGATAAATAAAGATTTCTTTTATACTCTAGAGACACTGGAGATTGTCTGTGAAGATGTTCAAAAATTATTGTCAACGATTTCAATATGTTTCTTATGATCAATACTAGTATGTCTATACATTTATATGAGATTGGTCAACTCTGGTGTCAGTTTTCACTCCCACATAGCTTTAATGACTGCTGTAATTTAACAAACATTGAGGATCTACAATTTTAAGTGTCATGCAACCTTTACGTCATAGACAAACAATTTAAATCACCCGCTCAAATATCGTCCTACCAGAATTCAATAATTCCCTTACTTCTCCAAAGCATGATCCACCAGGCTCTTGGAAGGGTTGACCCAGTCGCGCGGCTCGTTGGCAGTTCCTCCCACGACGGCAGCCTCGTTGTGCTTCTCAGTGGTTTGCACGAGGCTCACTGCATCCTGCGGAGATAAAGATTAAACATCTGAAACATGGAAGAAATCATTATTAATTATTGCGAACCAAAGTTGTACAACAACACAACTAAATTAGACAGAGTGGGATAGTAGCATATTATTAAAAAGCTTCTCCCTATTACATTTAGATAAATGAACTGTATAAGACAATAAAAACGTAAATTTGTTTGTAAGTTTAAGGGTCAGTTTGTTGTTTTTTAACTACATTTTTTTTCTTTGGTACAGCATTTTCTTTTTCATTAATGCACTCAGTGCTGTAAAATATACCAAAACACAACAAATACACAGTGACACAAGTTATTCAGCCTTTAAAGCAAGTTTACTCAAAATTCAATAGTATATAACACAGTTACAACAACACAACTAAATTCAAAAACCTTAACAAATGTAATATTACCAGTTATAATAGTGACGTTGTCTATAAACTTTAAGAGTGTAAACATTATTTCATAGACAAAGTTGTACACAATAGTAAGACTTATAAATTTACAATTTGTTGCTAGATTATATTTCTATTGTAAGTTTTAGTTTGTAAGTTGCTTTTGTGTCTATTATGAATAAATAAATATTACCTAAACTTGGAGGGATCAATAGTCAGTACTCCTACATCTGGATCTGGACTGACGATAAACTCATCATTATTGGGGTTATAGCTCCACAGGTCTCCCAGCGACCTCGCCACAGCCAGGAACGGTATCTCATCCATCGGAGTATTCTTCTTAATAGGCCCCTTGTGACCCAGCCGAGGTCTGTTCCATACAACTCGGGGTATACCAGCTTTGGACACTACTTTGCCGCCACATCTTTGTATTCGTTCTATTTCTGCTGTGGCTTCGGGCTTGTGGTCTAATGTTAGAGCTTTTGCTGCCCATTCGTCTGTGCCTGAAAATAATAGGAATTGTTTTTATATTCCACATTATCAAAGAAGATATACATTTTTAAAAAAAGATATACATTACAGATAGGTGTTGTCTAAATAAAGATAATTATATTATTGTTTAAATTCTGGTCATTGTAAAGTAACATTTTGTATCAACAGTTAACACACTAGTAGCAGAAAAATTCCAATTTAAGTACTTAATAACTTGTGGACAAGAGGAACCAGATTGAGTGTCTGTATGTTTTTGTAATGGTTTATATGAATGCTTTACTTAAATGATTTTCTAACTCTATTATTGCCACTTTATTAAAAACTCTAATTATTATATTCATATGATGAGGAAATATGACTCAAACAGAGAGAGAATCATTATATATCTGGTATTCTGGTAGAATTTAGACAAAAATCCGTAAAACATTTTCCTTGGAAAATTCAAAGACTGTGAATGAATATGCAGTTGAGGTATGTTTGTTCCAACAAGGACAAAGTTATAGAAACAATTTCATGCTCAAATAACCACAGTGTTGCTGGTTGGGAAATCCTAAGAATTATAAAGTAGGTAAATATTTTCCTGATAAATGTAAACATTGTAATCTTCTGTTGGGAAAATTGAAATTTGTAATTAAATTAAATAGTCCAAATATAATATAGTTATATTTGGAAACTTGCACCGTAAGGTTTTCAGTGAGTTTTAATAAACTCCATAGTAGACAAGCATAGACACTGTAGTCAGTGAAGTTTTAAAACTTATGAGCAACGGCAGCTTAAACATTTTTACACAAAATATCCCGTTTCATACCTTATTGAGACCCATATGGTTTGGTTTATTAAGAACCAAATTATTCTAACATTGAATTCTTCTCATGAAAGCAGCCAACTCTATATAGCATGGCATTGTAAATTTTTTGCTCTACGTGCTTCTGATGAAGATTAACATTAGCTCGAAAATTATGGTTGAATTTCATATTTTATAGCAGCTTGTAAAATTAATATGTACTTACCATCTTTTTGATAGCCAAGTATAATGGCAGAATCTCCAACGTGTCCTGTATAAATCTTGCCGCGCCGAATAAAGGCTACACTGGCGGTTGTGCCCGCAGTGCTTGGCAATCCTGTCATTGTCTTGGGCCATTTTTCTGGAAACAAACATATTTTTATTTAGCTGAAGCGGGTTGAAAGTCTGAATATTCAAGGTATTTAAAAAAAAATTGTTTGTAGGTACTTGGAATTAATAGCAGAAACATATTTAAACAACAATTTCTAGAAATTTGTCTATTTATCTGTCTCTGTTTACTAAAAGGCTCATCACACAAAAACTGCCACATGAATCATCTTGATTTTTGGTATGTAGGTAGTATGAGGTCTTAGGAGTGTCACAGGCTACTTTTTATCCTGAAATAATGCAAGTGAAGATGTGAGTGTCCACTAGTTCTAAATAAGTGTGTGTGTATGTAAGAGGAGTAGTAGTTCCAGTGGAGATGGCTTCAAATGCCACAATCTATTTGATTAGGGCACATAATGTTGATTACAGGGGGACAATTAACAAAAAATGTGTATGTCGTTGATGCTCCAAAGGCTGAACTAACTCTAGTGTATCTTGCATCTATATGGCATTTCAACACACTCAAGTGGCTAAACCAATTTAGATACATTTTGGTATAACAATAAATTGCAACCTGGTTTAACACAGGATAGTTTTTCTACAGGATTAACACAGGTAAAACTGTGAGCCGCCACTAGTATGAATAACTTCAACCGTCCTTGCAAGCAATGGGTCATTCTCAAGGCCAAAGGTGTTGTATGCCTAATCTTTATTTTGAATACATTGCTTTGTCAACAAAACAAATGCAAGTAGAGCAAACTAATTCTCATTATCAATATTCAAATATTATTCAACATTGTTTGGGAAATCTTGTGAGATTATTTCTAAAGATTAGGACAATGGGTTGGTACAGATCGAGAATCAAATTTTAACCATTTTTAGAGGTATTTCATAAAATTATACTTAACAGACTTGGAATAGAGGGTGGGATAATTTTAAATTAATTACAGGTAGACAGAGCAATACATATTTATGTATGATTCCCACAGTACTAAGTTTCTCATCAAATTGAATAAGATGCAGCAATACATAGTAGCTGGTGAAGTCATTGCCAAAATGTTATAACAATCTGACCCCACTATTCACATTTTCATAAGGCGAAACTTGAGGCAATATAAAAACAAACTGGTATAACAGCTTTCACTTGGTCAAGTGAGTGGTATCACACTAAAATTGGGCAAAATGCACTATTTCACCCATGAATGAACTCCAACGCTTCAACACCAAATACCTAAATTAGATATAATCACTATGAAATACAATGAACTACATGAAAAAGTTCAGTTCTCAATGTCAAACCAGTCAAGAAAAAATAACTAGCACTTAGGTCTAACAAGGTCAAGCCAAAACAATACAACCGCTTGGAAACCTATATGATTCCTCAGCTCAGCTTGTGCTGACGACACGTGCTAAACGAAGCATGCTTCTAGAAATGTGAAATTTGATGTTTACCTAACTCTTTCCACATGTTCAAGTGGGTCAACATGTAACCATTTCTGATGGCTTTCAGAACATCCTCATCATTGTCAGACCAAAACTGTTTTTGCTTCACGATAGAGTCCATGAGATGCTCCTTTGCGAAAGACGCCGCCTCGCTGCCTCCGTGGCCATCGTAAATACCAAAGAAGGCATACTCCAAGTCCCTCTCATCTTCCGTTTGTTGATAAGCAACGGAAAACAAGTCCTCCATGTACTTTCTCCCGCCTTGGCTGCAGTGGCTAAACCAATTTAGATACATTTTGGTATAACAATAAATTGCAACCTGGTTTAGCACAGGATAGTTTTTCTACAGGATTAACACAGGTAAAACTGTGAGCCGCCACTAGTAATGAATAACTTCAACTTTTTGGAGGTATTTCATAAAATTATACTTAACAGACTTGGAATAGAGGGTGGGATAATTCTAAATTAATTACAGGTAGACAGAGCAATACATATTTATGTATGATTCCCACAGTACTAAGTTTCTCATCAAATTGAATAAGATGCAGCAATACATAGTAGCTGGTGAAGTCATTGCCAAAATGTTATAACAATCTGACCTCACTATTCACATTTTCGTAAGGCGAAACTTGAGGCAATATAAAAACAAACTGGTATAACAGCTTTCACTTGGTCAAGTGAGTGGGATCACACTAAAATTGGGCAAAATGCACTATTTCACCCATGAATGAACTCCAACGCTTCAACACCAAATACCTAAATTAGATATAATCACTATGAAATACAATGAACTACCTACATGAAAAAGTTCAGTTCTCAATGTCAAACCAGTCAAGAAAAAAAAAAAAAAACTATCACTTAGGTCTAACAAGGTCAAGCCAAAACAATACAACCGCTTGGAAACCTATATGATTCCTCAGCTCAGCTTGTGCAGACGACTCGTGCTAAACGAAGCATGCTTCTAGAAATGTGAAATTTGATGTTTACCTAACTCTTTCCACATGTTCAAGTGGGTCAACATGTAACCATTTCTGATGGCTTTCAGAACATCCTCATCATTGTCAGACCAAAACTGTTTTTGCTTCACGATAGAGTCCATGAGATGCTCCTTTGCGAAAGCAGCCGCCTCGCTGCCTCCGTGGCCATCGTAAATACCAAAGAAGGCATACTCCAAGTCCCTCTCATCTTCCGTTTGTTGATAAGCAACGGAAAACAAGTCCTCCATGTACTTTCTCCCGCCTTGGCTGCAGTGGCCAGTCACACGCAAATTAACACCGATTGATGCAGGCATTTTATAACTATTATCACTACTTCACAAAATAACAAAACAATTAAGAACTCATTGTAACACAAGCGTTTCTTTTCTGCTGTACATTTTGCACTTGCAATTACGCGAGTAGCGTAGCGATTGACGACATATCACGTGTACATATTGATCACTACGCGTGCCCAAAACCAGTATGGAATTTTTACGAGTGCGAAAGAGACAAACATAGTTTGGTCGCCTCCAAACTGAAAAAAAAATAGACGCCATCATTCTTTCCGCCATTTTCTCCTTGCTACATTTTTACTACTCTCCAAATTAATAGTGGCTTATTTTTCATCTCACGAGGGTTTTCATACGTTTTTCTTTAAAATATTTCATAATAACATATTGACTTTTTTAAATTATATATTTATCAAAAAATATACATGTAAATATTTAAACATAACTCAACGACTCAACGACATTCATTAGCTGTCGGAAGTTGGAAGTACAATATGGATTCGTTCAGAAAAGTGTTTGGCTGCGATCAAAAATATTGAAAAGTATGCCATTCTCATAGCCATTTTTTTCCAAAAGAGTTTAGCTTAAAGTTTTTCTCGTGAACGACGGAGTAGGTTTCTAATCACGAGATCTAAAATCAGCCTCCGAGATTTTTATAAGATTCCTTGGTATTGTATGCTATGTAAATATTTGAATTATGCGTTTGTATCACAGTGACACACTCAGCATTGTGTGACAAGACCAAGACAAGATAAATTAATAACTTGTATTTTCAAAGGCTAATCATAACATCATCATCCACAGCCCTTGGGATCCCACTGCTGGCTGGGTATAGGCCTCCCTAATAAAACATAATAATTACATATACAACTGCTAGTAGGTACATACAAGAATAGGCTGTGAGACAATGTAGAGCACAGTGGACTTTCTTTAGCCTATGCCTGATATTGTTTTTGAGGTAGTGCTTTATTATACATATTGTAGTACACATCTGTACTGATTATTTTCTGGCTCAACATATCAGCATTTCCATCCAGAGTGGCACACTGCCCTCTGGTAGTGGGCTGGAGAACTGAGATTATCTTTAGACTCTTGTAAAGATTTTCTAAGTGCCCCTTTTTTATGTTGTAGTTAGAAGTACATGTACATGTAGTATGTTTAGTTTTTCTTCCCTTGTTTTTATGTTTTATTATTGTAAATAAAGAATTTTTGTAGTGATGCTTCTTATTTTCTTTTTTACATCTTTATGCCCTCATACCTATCTTATTATAAATGCTTTCTTTCCTATAGTCCTAGTTGATACTTACATGAAATAAAAAGCAAGTTTCAACATTAACATTATTTTATTTCTAAATCCTACATTTACAAATAAATTACTATCAAACTAATTACTCATGAACATCCCAAGGTTTTTCTGGTCTCAGCATATCCCAGGGTTGGGGATTTTTGTACACTTCTGGTTCTTCTAATTTCACACCACCATTAGTGACTTCCTTCAAGAATTTATCAACTTTGCTGCCTTCTGCAGCGTCTATGTCACAGTACATTTCTGTAATGCCAAATTCTAGGCATCTTTGAGCGAGAACCTTGCCGAGAGATATGTAGGCACAGGTGTCTGTAACACTGTAGAGTTGCTTACGCAGAGCCCATTCGGAAGTTTTAGCTTCAATTACGGGCCCATTGATGTAATGGATCACTTCTGCCTTCACTGTTCTGGTACTTGGTGTTATGATTAACCTGCAAAGATAAATAAATTAAACCCTATATATTTATATTTGTATCAACTTGAAAACATTTATATGCAGTATAATATATATTGTAGGAGTTGTACCTACTTGTGCCAAAACTTTCTGCCAGGTTTTTCTAAATGGTAACCATCAGGTTTCCGAGCAATACGGATTCTCTCCAAGTTTCTGGGATTCCTGTTCACGAATTCACTGGGTGTAGTCGAACTGAGACGACATAGTTGAGGAGTTAGCAAGGATTTTCGTAATGTGTTCATATTGTTTTTATAACGTAATGTTAAGCTTCTATTGAGAAAATTAAATATTTATTTTTGTTTTGGAATTAGAAAGAATATAATTATAACCTCAAAATTGGATTAAAGATGACTGACATTGACAACCGAATTTTGTTGACAATGATTAATTAACATATATATAAAAAATAAAAACCCTTTTGTAGAGATGTGCATGCCGATAACAGCAAAATCGATTGATGGTTTTGGCCGGATGTCAACTTTGAGTCGGCATAAAAAATAAAAGATGCGTGGGCTCAGCTCTACAAAATGACGTTTTGTGTGTTCAATGTTCATTTCGCCCACCCACACGTTGATTTTGATAAGAAAATAATAATTTTTATTTTGTAGTTTGTATTCATTCCGAGCACGTTTCGCTACCATATTTATCGCCTACGACTATGTGGCGGCTGTCGCGGCTCATGTGTAGTGAACATTTCTCCGTACCTATTGTTTTACGAGGCTGGTGAAGTGGTGAAGATTGCATTGCAGTCGTTTTTGTCCTTACTCGAAACAGTTACATGTTTTGTAATTAATTTTGACGCCCACTGAGTGTATTTAGCGTGGTGGTGATGGTGTGTAGTGCGTGATGATAGTGGCTAGTGATTAGCAAGTGTGGTTTGTTTACAATATGTCGCTACAGAAGAGTGTGAGAAGCGCTGGCGGTGACCGCAGCGAGCAGGCCGATACGACGTCGATATGCTCGTCTGTGACCACGCAGCCCGACAGGCACGGCTTCTTCGGAGGTGCCCAATACAGCCCTGAACCGTAAGTGACATTATTACTTTGTTTACACTCCAAAAGTAGAGAAAACATGTTTGTGAAGCTTGCTTGTTTACATACATGCATGGCTCAGCTGTGTGCAATATTACATGGAATACATTAAGTATATTTGCATTAAAAGATAGTAAACTGTAGTTAATACCTGAAAAGAAGAAATTACATAACATCACATACTGTTATCTATAGAACTGATGATATAAACTAAGTATGAATTATAACTTTGTAAGTAGTTATTGTGCTTTTGTATTGTGCACAATTTTTTTTGTTGAGTTTTAATTGATGCTCATAGTTTTAATACTCTACTCATACTTATTAAGGATCCTTTATTAGGATAATAAGATTATGTATATTCTATTCTATAGAAGATATTTCTTCTTCATTTAAATCAGCTTTCAATTACAAAAACAAGTTAAAACTATGTTATTACTTATTATTATATATTTTTTAACAAAAACTAAGTGCTCAAACCCTTGAATCATATAAATTGAATTTACTTTTATCAAATATTTGTTAATGGTTAAAATTGAACTTCTTTCATTTTCCTATTACTTTCATGACTAATCACCTTTCATGAGTCATGAAACTCAAGAGCAGTGTTTCAGTATGATGCATAACTGGTAAATATTAATACAGGTGCAAATACATTGTTGAGTTATTTGCACGGTTCAATGCTAGATTATGTGAAACACATTCAGTTACAAGCCCACAAAAGTATGTTTGCTTTAGCTGAAAACAACTTGGAAATTGTTATCATCATGAAAAAACATTATTTTCACTAATATTAGAGTAAGTACTTAGACAACGAGTATTAATTTAGTATTAGTTTCTGATGGCTAGATAGCATCAAGAAATGAATTTCAGCCAAGCATTTTTAACCCCCCCTATAAAGAATCATAATTTTCTACTTTTATTCAAATCAGGACTTGCAGATTGTTTTTGTTGTTAGGTTGAATATTGTGTGTTAGTCGATAAAATAAATACACGTGATAAGTTACTACCCGTTGTGATATTTTGTGACTTTTTATTATTTTTTTATGGACCCCTCCCCCCCTTTCTTGCCTCACGTGATTAATGGACGGCCACTGATGATGATGAATAGTATTAAAAAGTTAACAGAAACCTTGTATAGTGCTACTCATGTGGAAGAAGCACCTATACTTATTATGGAATACTTATTATCAAAAGTATTGTTATTATTTGTCCTCATTGTGTATGTTACCTTAAGTCCACTCCCTGATTTGATGGGGTTGCTTGGTGTGGTAAATACAGGTTCTTCACAGAATACAAATAGTTGTTGGTCAAAAATACAAATATAAAAACATACCCATTTTATGTTATGTAGGATATGGAAATCCAATAATAAGTGTTTGGTATGTGGTGGAATGCCTGACTCCTGCGCTAGGTACCAGAGGTCCTGTGTTGCAATGAAGTTAGAGAGACCACCACCGACACCACACTTGTAACCATGTTTCTTTTAAAGAATGACTGCCATTACTTATTCTTTTTTCTACTTAAGTACTTAGATAAGATAAGATAATCATTTATTCATCAATAGAAATACTCAACTTATGAACTAAACGTTAACAGTTGGTAATTTGACTGCTCCGTTAGCTTAGTTAGTAGTGGCTCTGCCTTCTAATCTAGAAGTGCGGTTCAATTCCCGCATAACACAAGTAATTATGAATATTAACATGTGTTATTACTTGTGTTGAGTCTGGTCGTTTCTATGTATAATAAGTATGTATTTACAAAAGAAAAGTATATATGTATTATATCCGTTATCTAGTACCCATGATACAAGTGTAAGCTTAGTATGGGGCTAGAGGGCGCTGTGTGATATATATATATATATATATATATATATATATTTCCTGAAATATTTATTATTTTATTATTATTTTAATTCTATTGCATTGTCTTACAAAAATATTTGTCAATTACAAGATTTTAAACATGTCAAAATTTTTCCAAAAATAATACATTTTTTATAATAAAAATATATAATAAAAATAAATAAAATAAAATGTCAAATAGTATAGTTTTGTGTTTAACCAAGGCCAGCCTGATGGTAAGCCATGCTGCACAGCCTAGGGTAAAGCATGCCTCTCATCCAGTAAGATATTCTAGACTAGACATTAACTATTTAACTTAACTTCGGCCGTTAATCAGTTTTTTACAAGTAAGGTGTTAACATTTAAAAAATTGAGAACATGGCTAAGAGAAATAGATTGATAACAGTCTAGTTTATAAATGTATAATGTTAAATATAAAACTATTGTTCCCCACCTCCATCTAAGTCATGCAAACATTAACTATAGATATACAAAGGAAGGAAACAACACTTCCAACTTCCCAGATATTGTGATAGAGTAGACACAGATTAGAAAAACACAGAAGGATATGATGACTATGTCTTAAAATAAAGTATATTTCAAATAGAAATGAGGAGAATTTAAGTACCTAAGTACTTAAGTAGTAGATATTTTAAATAAAAAAAGGAAACTGACTATTCCAAACAAACAAATCTCAAACAAAAATCTAAATTATGATCATGCTGAAATATTTTCTAATTGTACCTAAATATGTATGAGAAACAGCGCTTGATACTGTACAATGTACAACCATTGTGATTATTTCTTTTCATATACCAAACCAAGCAAGATTTTGAACTCTACATAAAACAGAAACTAAACAAGAAATTAGGTGATTTGCTCAACAGTACTTGCACATTTTGAGCTTGTGTCTAATATGCCATAGATCATATACCTACATAATTAAGTAGATATTAATAAATTAATTTATTATGATTTAGTCCAACACAAGTTTTACCTCTGTCCCTTGCTAATCTGCCGTCTCCCATGTCGTAACTCAGGTGCCAATATCTCAGCCAGTCACCTGCTCTGACAATATTAATCAATAGAACAAGTACAAGTGGTTTGTAACTCTCTCACGATACAATAAAAGTAGATGTCGCTGTTGAAAAGATTGCGTTGATGTGTAAAAAAGATTCCTGTTTCTTGCATAAGATTTTTAGACTTGTGGAAAGTGAAACTAGAGTGCAAGAAAAATAAATATGATAGTTAGTTATTACAGTTTTTAATTGATTACGTATATAGTTACTTGTTCTTCAATGTGTAAAAGATTTGAATTACCTAGTAGGCAAGAACTGCAGGTTTTCTCATTGACATTGGAATGTTAGAATATTTCTTAAAAAGCCAATGGATTTTGCTCAAAAATAGAGTGAAGGTATTTTAGTTTGTGATTTTGCGATTTTTCCTATTTTCCTGTAGGTAAGTATTTTATAATTCGTAATTAAGTATGGGGAAAAAAGTGGTGTCCATAATTAGCAGTATTAAGTACTTGTTCGGTTATATATTAAATATTTATAGAGTGTTTATTACATTTTTGTTTTCAGTAAATCTATTTAATTATACATAGTTATAGTTGGTTAGGTATTACAGAATAGGTTCATGTTTTAGTTTGTTAGTTACTGCCACCAGTACTAAATTAAATAAATAAATATTTCAGCACATATCACACAGCGCCGTCTAGCCCCATACTAAGCTTACGCTTGTATCATGGGTACTAGATAACTAGTAGTATACTAGTAGGTAACTTGAAGCGATACACACTCTAGCAACTTGATGGACGAAGCTGCAGCATGACTATACTCTGAAATATAAAATTGAAGCCTTTTAAAGGAGCCTGCCAAACTAACCTGAAAGAAATGGAACAAACTTGTGTGCCAGCGACAGATTTCTTTGTTTGAGAGGGTTTTGATTAATTATTGCATTTTCGTCTTACTTACCGAAGTAATTAATGAATGAAGTAAGTAATTAGCAGCTACTTAATTGAGTTCTTAAAATTACACTTTAAATTAAAATTATATTCTTTTCAAATTAGAAGGAAATAACCTGCTTTTACTCAACATTCTCGGCCTGTATCCTTAACTTCAAATAATTGATACCTATTCATAAGGTTACCAAGTTATAGTTTATAGTTACCAAGTTTATAATTACCATGGTCTGAACAATAATTAGCAGTATTGACACAAACGTGCTCTAGCGGCTGTGGTTAGTGCCTTTTATGTCTGGAATCTCGGAAGAGGAAATTATTTCTATCAATTATGGTACATTCCATGATCTTGACTACTCTAGTAGGATTAAATTATTTGTAGAGAACGCTTACGAAGTAAAATCAAATAACTCCAACGAATAATCTAATTCGTCTTAAATTTACGATTGCTACGAGGCTACTTCCTAAAGCTATGACAAATGTAAGGAAACATAGATACATACAAGAATTTATGCATTTATTGGTATCAGATTCTGCGGTAGTTTTTAAATACACATGCTTTCTAAGACAAGAACAAGTATAGAAATGATGCAGATACGTAAAAATTATGTTTAAAATTCTAGTAGTTCGTACGTAGTACGTAGATTGATTCTCGTGAATTATTTTCCAAGGAAACACCACACTCTTGCTAGTTTCTACAAATCACATCATGTTCAGAGAATATATGATTCGCTTCAGGTTCGAATGGTATCGCATCAATCATTATAAAAAGCGGTATCTAGCCAGGGTTGTACCACGAATTACCTACGTACGACGTTACATTCGTAATTCCGTTGGAATATCTACTGAGCTTAACTTATTTACTTAAGTAAGTAAGTACATCGTTATACAAGTATACGATTTGTAGTCGCCAATAAACATAATTTCTCATCGATATCATATATGGGCGAATTATGATCATGTGCAAACCAATTGCCTGTAAAAAATCTAAATGTGTTGTGGCAAAAAATCTAAATACTTGTCGATTCGTGATTGTTGTTCTAAATATTGTTAAAATCTGTCCCAATAAAAATGTTTTCAGTTCTACTAAAAGACAGAGGCAATAGTACAGTTTGGTACAAGCATCTGACGGTTCCATTAGCACAGAAATGTTCATGACTTGCACAAACCGAACCGAGATCTGCAGAACGCGTGGTCGCCGAGAATAGGAAAAACAGTTCCAATTTGAAGGAATCTGGGCTAAGAATAGTGGTGACTGTTGTTCAGAAATGTACTTACTTTGTGAATTAACCCGTGTAGTTATTACATACCTACTTATGTAAGATATTTTATTTTTTCAGATTTCATTAATTGTGAGGAGCTGATAGTTCAAAAAAATCATCAATCAAATTTTGCATTATTTACTTTTTGTCTTTGATAATTCAAAAGATTAGTCAACTCTCTACATTGGAAACAGCACAAAAATAGTCATGAGAAACTCCCAAAAGCATTTCTAATCTTGAATCTCGTACAAATACTGCATACATACAATAGAAAACTGTTACATTCGCCAGTTAATTACAATTAAAATCGTAGAAACAGCTATTTTTCACACAGAGTTTCGAATGCTGTGCACGGAGTGTGGCCACACGGCGGGGATTTCTGTGGACACCGTTTATAGCGGTGCATGTGATTTTAGACCTTATTGTCAAGGTGGTAAATGGGATATTGAGACGTCTTGGAGGGATTTAAGTTAATATCGACAATAGGCAATGTAACTCAATGATTCCTAATTAGTCAACAATAATAAAACATTATTGTTCAGTGAAACTACGCTAATACAGTAAGTACTAATTTTAAAGTAATGTTAAGCATAATAGTAAGTATCAATTTGAAAAAAAAAACGGTTTTTTGTATAGCTATGTTTAATAGAGGTAAATATTCAAAGATCGGCGACAATGATGAAATGGGGGATCGGAGTATCTGACGTTCCTACGATGATACGTAATTGGGCATGTCTAGTTTATTTTCTCTATGTGTTCCTACGGACAGTGTCCCACATTCGGGCGTGTTTGTACGTCCGGAGGGGACCGTCCTGTCTCCTATGACACGTGGGGTTTGATCCTTCGGGATATAAATAACTCATGAATGTTATTGTATCGAGCGAGGAAATCCACATGCGTTGGGATAGAAACTAGAGCAGCTTTCGTAGAAAAGAAATTGTTTGTAGTTCTGCAGGTTGAGATGTTTGGACGTGATTATCAATATTGTCTATACGCTGTGGTCGATGCTATGTTGATTCTAGAGCATAAGGACTAAAAAAAGGCTTTATCTTTTGATCAATCGTTGAAATAAAACCAACCGGATTTATTTGTTAAGTCAAGCACTTAATTAATTGATATGTTAAATTATAAATTCTAGCTATAACTATGTTTTAAAATATTGTTTTTGAGCAAAAGTAACAAACATTAGTAACCTAATAGTTACAGTATTTGTTGCAACTGCGGTTCCACAATGGTGTGAAATGTTATTTAATGATAAAGATTTATTTTGTCCCGCATCTTCTATCAAGAAACGCCCTCTAGGTAGGATTAGAATGAAATAAAGAGCTGAAGCCAGTCGTGCCTCATTGAATGATTGGTCACAAATTGATCCGAGATCTATGACCGGATGGACTGCACAAATGTTAGATCAAAGGGTCACGTTGACGCCATGGCATAGTCCGGTCACGTAGCAGGTAGAATGTAGAGCGATCGTTTCGCATGTAAGTGGAACAATAAAAAAAAATTGAGATCGTTTATATCAGGGTTGAACGACTACGGCTGTTATACTATGCTATGACATATGACAAACTGTCAGAACCTACAATATAAAGTGTCAACCAATCCAAGAAAGCCCTCAGCTGTGCTATTCTCACGGCAAAGTTATCATTCGATTCGAAGACGCCGATCAAAGAACCAAAAATTTATAACAATGATATCTGCCAATCGTAATCGTAGTTACGTTTCTGAATCTATCTAAACTTTCCGTAAGAAATGCTGGGTTTTCTTTTTGCATGGTCGGTCGGTCACCCATCCATAGACTGCCTGCGAAGTCGATTGTTTAACTTTATAAAGTCACATTACAGATAACTACTAACCACAGTTTACTTGACGATTCAGGAATCTAATCATACTTCGATTAAATTTATTTGAAACAAAAATAAAAGAAACTCAACTTGCACAAATCCATCGTTTCTTGGACGTTCCCATTCTATCCTCGTTTCCACTAACACGCGTCGATTTCCCAATCAATCTTGTCGGCTGTCTCTCACAATAAATGCATTTCCTTTTACCGCTGCCAACGTATACAGTAAAATATCGAGGGAGCCACTTTCACACTTCCTGTAATAAAGTTGTACAAATATGTTAGTTACTCTTTTTTACCACTCTCAAAGCTAACTCTGTCGAACTAATATCCTATCAATCCTTACACCTACTTTTTTTTCAACATCATTCGCCCGTAGCTCAGCGAGCTAAGGTATTCGCATGCGATTACCAATAAAAAAAAAAAATGAAATTTGGATGCTTCCGTGGGACGAATGACATGTTATATTGTAGGTCTTTGCTGTTTTTATTTTGTGTTGAATTTTTTGGTCTAGATATCGTAATAATATAATCAATTTCAGTTGTTATGCCATTTCGGAACCCTTTACGGCGGTTTCAAAACTCTTACTTTACTAGGCCACGTCGTGGAAGATTTTTTAAATAGATCAAGGTTCTGATCCATTTAAGCTCTAGTCTAGATAGACGACCTAGGTCATAGAATAGAGGAATGCCTAGATATTATTGTCTCGCTTGTCATGCTAGAGATAGGTATTACGTCATAAGATTGGAACGCTGTTTGTGATTTGCCCGGTTTTGTAGACGCTTTACCGTTTTATAAACAAGTGATTTGTTGATTAGTTTTGTTTCTTGCAAACTTAGCACTTCTGGAAACTAGCAAAAAAATAAATGACTTAACTAATCACCTATGTATACATACTTAATTATAATATAATTAACTCTAAGATTCAGTCAACAAGTAGGAAGGTATAATATGGATTTATCAACAAATAGGAACTATTAATTTAATAACATTTAAAAACAGTTTTGCTTTTGGGGTCCTGTCTACTGCTTTAGGGTTCCCTGTGTTGCAGTATCCAGGGTTCTTCCAGTGTTTTACATTGACGATTCATTATTGAAATTAAAAATTAATTTACTATTTGACTATTTCACCAGTGCTTACCTTGTTAACTTCCAAAGATATGGTCTTACAGGTAACTAACTACTTCAGGTCTACATGTAACTTTAGAATCGATCTTTTGGAATATAAAAACATATTTTATAAAAACTCCCCTTAAAAACTTAACTGACTTTAGCTTCGATTTGTTTTTATAAAATATCCTATTTTTTAGATTTAACTACTTAAGTAGGTACCTAAGTATGTACTTACTGCATCAGTATAAAAAAAAACATAAATAGTCAGATGCGTTTAAAAATATCCTTGGAAATAAGTAACTAGCTAATGGTCACCTGTGCAAATATCTCGCCATTTGCTATGTTTGCCTTCATACGTAGACAGTTCAAATAATCATAATCATTTATTTACACTTAAATAACTAGTTACAGATCTTAATGCTATGTACTTGTAAATGTAGGTACCTGCTTAAAGTAGAATACAATATTTAACAAGGTAATAATTACTACATAGACATTAAGCACTGGGTGCACTACATTGCACACTAAGTCGAAACTTGCGTCGTGCAATGTAGGCTCTTTCTTTAATGGATAACATAACATAATGTGGCACCAAATTCCAGTTCGATCATAATAAAATGCTGCGGTGTTTTCAAGGTCTGAGTAGTTAGTATTGAACTTCAATTTTAGTTACTAGTTAGATTTAGTATATATATATATATATGTATTGAACTCTGGTATAACTAGATAGTTTTAACCACTCAATAGGCATTTGATATGGTATAACTGACCTACAATTAAAATGCATTTTTTTAATGTTACTGTGACTAAGTATAACAAGTTGCAAAATCAAAATTATACAATAAAATTACCAATAAGGCATAGTAACTTTACGTACATAATTTAGATACACAATAAGTCAAAAATAATATTAATATATGTTTTACAACGCGATGCACCAACCGATTCACGGAAATACTCAAAATTTCACTAACACCATCAACAGTCGTAAGTTTATCTTTGGTAACTAATCGCGTATGAATTTATTTCTATCCGTTGAACTACAATATCTACTTGGTTAAGAAGAAAACATTAGTCAAACACCATGCATGTAAGTAAGTCTAATCAGTAGGCAATTAATTACTATTCACTCGTTCACCGCTACGTTACGTGGCCTCCAGTGTCTTCAATTAGTATAATACGTGTAGGATGGTATGGGCTGAGGAATGGCCTTTGGTAGCACGTAGGTAGGTATTGTAAACTTGTAGGATATGATTTCTGTCCTAGATAGATAGATAGATTAACGCTTTATTGGACACACAAATAAAATAGAACACAACACAAACAAGAGAAAATTTAAATCTTATGCCACAAATGGCGGCCTTATCGCTAAAAGCGATCTCTTCCAGGCAACCGTAGGATGGAGAGGAAATCATAAGGAATAATAGAATAGGAATAATAGTCCTATGGGCATACTAACCTACGTATACAATAAAAAATAGGTTATATATACCGGTGCTCCTTGTTAGGATTAGGATTTGTTACTTACTATATAGATGTGGAACTCTGGGCGTTTTACAAACCATAATAATAATAACTGCTATGCTACGATCAGACTACGTAGACAAATCCTGATTTTTCAGTTTAAAAATCTATACTAGGTAGGTATTTGTATTGCATCTGTAAAAAACCAACATTTTCCAAGGTGTGAAATTTCACACTCAAATCTCTATAGCAGTAGAAAGCCCCGTCAATTTCCATTAGTACCAAATCTGTCCGTTACGCTTGATGTGTCCAAATCTGGCTGCCGTCAATCAGCCCCACTTGTGGCCCGGTTAGCATGTTTGAAACACGATGTGACTCATGCTTTAGATTAGGATTTGGGAGTTGTACTATGTGGATGTGGAAATCTGGAGGAACGTTTTACAAACCATATAATACATTAATGGATTAATTAAATTAATTAATTCCTTGTCGGAATATCTATTCCCCTCGAACGATGCATATTTTATCGGTCTTCAACTCGAGAGTGAATCGGTTCCTTTTAGGCAAGCGCGCTAGATCGTAGATTATGACGTTGCTTAGCATCAGTTGTAGTCAAGCGTAAGTCTATGTAATCAAATTTAAAAAAATGCACAGTATTGAGTAACGAATTATAGTCTGTACGACTCCAACCAGTGGACTGGTATTCTTGTTTCTTTGCCTCCAATGATTTACTTGAATAATTAGCAAGTATTACTTAAAGTGGGATTATTCAGATGTTTTTATTTTGCATAAGTTAAAAAAGTTTGACGAGTTGCGTGAATGAAGATATTGTTTATTATGTGCTATGTAAAGTTAAATTGTTGTTTACCCCGGCTGTTTGTCTAGTACGGTAGTCGGCCTCCATGTCAGAGGCCCTTAGGGCGGCTTGATAAACTCTCGACATCAGAGTTGGCCACTCTTCTTCGATAAGAAGAAGATGTAAAGTTACTATAACATATTCAATTCAAAGGAGAGGTTAACAACTTACCGGCCTTGTCATGCAGTAGTAACTACTCGAACAACTTCCCACGAGGAGTGGAGACAATGTGAACTCGAAAAAGCTATTATATTTAAAAGGGTCATGGTTTACCTACAACAAACGTTATGTAGTTACCTAGGGGTTTTCTTATCTATAGTGTCTATAGGTAGAAACGCATTCTTGCGGTTTGTTTTGTACTTTATTAGATATTTATTTATTTATTGTAGTTACGTGATGTATCTACTTACAGACTATTTCACCAAAACACACAACATGGATTAATATAAGAGATATTTTACAAATATACATTTATATATTTTTTAGGAACAACAAATTCGCTTACATAATTTAAACACGCATTATAAAATACTCTGTAATACATATTAGTAGTTTATGCAACTGTCATATAATGAAGGGTATTAAAACACGAGTGTGAGTTTATGGTAACGAGTGTTTTATTAAATTAAATTCACGCGTACGTGTATTGCCACAGTGATTTTGCTGCCATTAAAATCTAACCAATGAGAGCGCAGCTATGCGCGCATCAATAAAACGTGACCAACCTGATTGGCCCTGCAAATCAGGTTGGTCGCGTTTTATTGATGTTATAATGAGATATTACGATATCGATGTGGATATTCATCATGTGAAATTTCTTAAATTGAGTGTTTTGTTGTCTGCGCTATAACAGTAGTAATTATAAGTCAAGTATTGGAAACATAAGTAGAATGTTACAACATTAGTGTATATATAAAAGTAATTACCTCATACCTATGTATTTTGTACATACACATTTGTGTATTTTAACTTCAGATGCAAAGAGAGGGTACTTATGTATAAGTTTTACATGTCTTCGTGTCATCTGTATGTGTATTTGTGGTGTTAAGTAATGAAAATGGCCCGGTTTTGATTAAACTTTTGGTGAAAACTGAAGAGCTTTGTAATATACATATCTATTCGAGCTACTTCAGTATCTACTTAAGTAGCTTCTAAAACTACATAGAAACATGCTGAACTAAACGCCTAACAGCCGTATTTCCCCCTGATCGAAATCAATGAAGCCTAAATTCGGTCTTCCTTCTAGTTCTGTGCAAGTACCTACCTTCGAAATTGCGTCTTGCGTGACTCATGGGCAGTTTTATATACATAAGTACTAGAGTTGGCTATTGAATGTACCTGTGCGTACGGATAAAATAGGCAGTCATCATCATCATCATCAGCCTTCAGTCGTCCGCTTCTGGACATAGGCCTCACCCAAGGCACGCCACTCAGCCCGATTTTGTGCTTCTAATCACCACCTAAAATAGGGAGAGAAGATTAAAATCGGGATTTCGTCTTTAGGGCCAATAAGTGCTGTCCTCTGACTCTCTAATTATTTTGTTTAGGCTCTTTCTTAGTAGTCTGGTTGAAATAAATAAATATTTAGGGACATTGCACCTAGCAATCGCTTGTGTCGTGGGTACTGGATAACGAATATAATACATTAGGTATATACCTTTCTTTTGTAAATACATACATAATAACTATACATACAAACGACCAGACTCAACACAAGTAATTATTTTTAAAGATTTTAAAATTCATAAATACATGTGTCAAGCGGGAATCGTACCCGCAACCCCTAGATTAGAAGGCAGAGCCACTACCAACTAAGCTAACAGAGCAGTCAAAGTATAGTAGAATACTAGGTATATAGGCCTTGAGACTGTACTCTACATAGTAACTGCTTAATTAGTCCTAACAGTTAATCCTTTAAGTACGCTATTTACTTCTCTATTGCAATTTGCACAGTTACAACGCTCCATAAAGTACCTAAATGCAATTTTGTAATAGTATTTTAATATTTATCTGTACCTATTTCTTCAAAGATTTTTTCTGCCGCTCCAATGATTATGATAAAGTTGACTTATTGTCAAAAAGGTACTTACCCCAATTCAGGTATTTAAAAAAAAAACATCAGTCTTTCACGTAACCTTTTCTCCAAATAACCAAGTTCAAACTCGCATGTACATTGCTGGAATGCGCATGAGTTGTTTTTCTTTGACTTGCAAACTACTTATGCCAAGCCATTCCTCAGCCGGATGCCTGAAGTAAGTGCCCGAGTTCTGGCCGGTACAGGCGTGCCGAGATGGCTTAGGCACATTAGGCTCAGAATTATCTAGATTTTTAGGTACTTAGTTAGGTATCCTGCACAACGATATAACGTCAAGATTATGTGTAAATGTTTACTTAGATCTAATTGACAATGATTTTTGAAAGCATTTAGCGACCACATTACCAAGTACAGTATAATGGGTTTAAGGGTCGTTATGCAAGCGGGTTTCAAAGAATGGAACTGTGGATAAACATTACTTACCTTTACTTTTTTTAAGTAGGTTAGGTTTGCGTTACTTACTTATTATAGAACTGGAGGGATTTCAAGCGTAAAATATAATTAATGTACCTACCATTTAAGAGAAAATAATAAAAAAAAACATCGTCCCGCATACACGCATAGACTGCACATGAGTTTTTATTTGCTTTACAAAGTACTTATTGGAAGTTATTCTGTATGCGTCTAAAGAGTGAGTAAAGTAACAGTTCGTATAAGTACATGCCGCACAGCATGGCGAAATGGCTTTAGGACCGGCCTTCGGTACACATTTGCATAATTGAACGATCGAACCCTGTTGTTCACTTTCGTTACATTGTTACGCACTGGAATACAGTTGTTGAGATCGCTAAACATAACTATTTTTTGATGTAATCTGTGTTTGTCAACATCTCCGACTTCTACATGTTGGTGGATTGATCGACGAACATAATAGAAAAAAAAACTACAATATGAATAATTTGGAAATTGACGGGATTAAGCCGTTTGAGAGTGAACAAATAACAAACATACGCACACACAAAACGTTTATGATATTTGCAGAATATTAATCATATTTAGTTTTAATAACTAATTAGGTAAGCACTCTGTAAATGAGTATGAGAGTGCAGAACTCTGATGAATTTTCAAACCGCCTATGATCATAGAATACATGTTATGACGAGCAATTGGATTTTACAATTTAACGTGTCACCTGACACTCACTAACCCAACTTTGCGGCCATTCTGGCTACATCGCTAATCTAGAACCGTCTGGCTGAGTACAATGCCTAACATACTACTCATAGTTAGTGGCTGTATTGCTGTCGCTTCTCTGACAATGAATGAAATAGTGTCTCATAGAGACAGTCTCTTACAGTGGAGTTCTCTAAGTACTTAAATGTGCACGTATTTTTCAATACTTTCTTGTCTTATAAATAACTTTTTTAACTGTAAAGTTGTCCCAGGACTATAGTATTTTGTATCGAGCAGTGTTGGATGACCCGCGTTGCAAGTATAGTAGTACCTATACACAGTACCTATACCTATACATATACACATACATAATTTATAGGACTCGCGTCCATTTCCATTGTCAAGAAACTGCTGATTGTACCTATCTATAAAATAAAGTAATTGTAACTAATTTCAAAGTAAACCACACAACCGGCACCTCAACACAGACTGTATGTAGATCGGTAGTTCACGTACTGTATTATAAGTATACATTGCCATACCCCAATTGTAGTGTGCCAGTTTCTAATTGCTAATTGCTAATGGCTGGTGCCTGTCTCAGATTGCATTAGGAATGTATGTCTAATTGTCGAACAATAAGAAAGTTGGGCGCCAATGACTTATTGTATGGTTTTAGCACAAGTTTTATAAAACTCATTTGTAGCCCTCTTTTTTGGAGCACTATTTCTTATATTACGCGCTACGCCCCCAATAGTACGGCACATACTCGGGTACTCAGGGCATGTGTATCTTTTTTTGTAAAATTGTATGTGTGCAAGTATTAATAAATAAATAAATATTTACACCTTATCCGACTAGGGTAAGTTTTCTTTGAAATTCCATTTTACGAAATGTAAATGGGAAACGTTATTTCGCCGAAAATGTGCAGTCTCGTCACGGGCAGCGAAAGCGTTAAGATGTAACCATAACTGAGTACACATTTTAATGTATGTGTTACATGTGGAGGTTTTTTTATACGTGTGATAGGTTTACGTTTGACTAGTTACAGCCTGCCTGATGCCATATTGCTGCAGCCTAGGGTGTAACACGCTTACCTAGAAGATACCTATTCATGTAGTCAAGTACTTACGTGTATACATAACCTACTATTGCCCTTGTCTTTCTTGTAATGTACTTTAGATAAAATAAATATTTACAGCCATTAATGTTTACAAATAACTAACTATAAGCCTTATAATATTTGGCTAAAACTTACCCTCGGGATCTAATTTTCTCATTTGAGCGTACATCGCTAAGAAAAGCTCATATAGGTACCTAATAAGATTTCATGCTCCATTAGCTTTTACAACTGCGTCACTTCTCGTTTTTTCCACAAAATTCTACCTATTACAGTTATTATTTATTCAAAACCTGAGTAGCTATTACGAAATAAATAATTTTAATTCGCATTATCATTATAAAAATTGCTCAAACGTGAATAATCCGCCAGATTTCATAAGTGAAACAGAACGTCATTTCCTCCATACGCGCGTATTATACGTAATTATTTCCCTCGACCACAGATTACACACCTATAGATACATATATTTAAATACATACATATTTTATTTTCGTCGAACAATCTACTATACAGCAACATATTCTAAGTACTTACTAACATAAATACTTAAATATGTAATTAAAGTTATTTATTCTGTTATAAAAGTCCAACATTGGGATTATCGTCGTTTTAATACGAATATATATATATAGTATACTAAGTAAGAAGTAGTAAATTTAAAAAAATACCTACGTGAACGTCAAATACCTTTTAACATTATCATTTAAACATCACCTACGAGTAGGTTTGATATCAGCGCATCTTTCTTTTGTTTTAATAGCCAAAGTGACAAGGTAATACAAAAACAAGGTAAAACAGTTTAAATTAATTTAAAAAAAGTTAGTCAAGAACTTTCGTATCGTAATATCTATGACCGAGTAATCAGTGCACGGACGCTATAAGGTCGAATAGCATCAGTTTAGCGACCTTACTGCGAAGGCTGCCCGCTAATTAGATCTAGTGCTTAGGTCATACTCTTATCTGGACTACGTGTTAAGTCATTTGTGTTATTGAAATACCTATCGTGCAATTTATAGTGATTATTATGTGGTATTATTATTTTGTTCTTGGCTGAGAAAAACCCATTTTATTCAACAACAAAATAATAAACAAAAACACTCCGAATAAAAAAGATTAACTACTTATGCAGTAACAAACTGTATATGTACTGTTTATGGTTTACTTTGAAAAAAAAAATTTTTTACGTGGATACGTTTACGTTTGACTACAGCCTGCCTGATGTTAAGCATTGCTGTAGCCTAGGGAATGTCTTAAAGTAAGTAGTTAAGTGCAGATAAATACTTACTTAGTTAAGTACTTAACTAATGCTTACATTTTATTGGTTCTAATTTTCGAAAGCGTACCTAATACGAGTTATGGCGTAAAAAGGGGGAAAATTGTATGGTTATTTAATTAGACATAGGTATATCGCTAACGAAATAGCTAGTAAGCATTAATTTTTACTACCTGCTCAATAGGTACATGTTATGATTGAAAACATTAAAATAAAAAACCCAGGCACTAATTACCTAAAAAAGAAACATATTTTGTGGCATATAAATAACTACTTAAATCAATAACAAATTATTAATGAGACACACACTTTTTGACATCTATGCCCTGTATTTCGATGTATCCTTGAAACGTTATATTTTCAATCTAAATTAAACCTAAGTAAGTATTATAATATTGTTATTGACTGAGGTTGAATGACCCACTTCCTTATCATATATGTACCTTGCTTTGATAACGGTTTAATAACTGAAAGTGACTTGCTGATAATTTTACACGCGTTTTTATATGAGCGTCGATAACTGGAAAATACGATGACGTCATCGCGCTTATTTTTACAGATTTTCGCGTAAATGACGTAGGAATGTTACTGTCCTGCGCAGATAACGCTTTTTTACATAGGACAGGAACACTTGTTTTGATTTAAACTACATAGTTACGAATAGACGAATTGATCAGATCAGACTTTAATACAGTCCTTAGCCAATAAAATGCTTTGAAATAAGCACTGTGACTTAGAAGTTGTTCTTTCTAGTTGTTGTTATGTTATAAATTTTATGAGTTAGCTCTCAATCTTCCTGGCAGATTACCATTAGATAGTTAGAAAAACAAAAACACAAGAAGAGTGTGTGTGCATTTATGTGCAAACAAATAACCAAAGAATGTAGAATTTGTTTCATGATTGGAGACGAGAAAAAATCCCTAAAAATCGACCAATATAAATACCATTACTTATAAGCGAAAATGTTTCTTGGTCTGTTTTTCCTCTTTCACGTCAAAACAGAGCGACAGATCTTCGTGTTTTTGGTATGGTATTTGAGTAAGGTCATATGACTGAAATGGGCTAGTTTTATCTAATGCCGGTTAATCGGTTCTTACTGGCTCCATACCAGAGCATAATGATCGCTTACCATAAGATAAACCCATTCCATGACAAATAAATGAGCTAAGGCGCGGGCATCCTCTAGTAATAAATAATTGAAAAGTGTAAACGAGCATTAGTTCCCCAATAAACAGTGTAAATGAGCACGCCTCTCCCTTGTTTCCAGAAAGCGCACGGTGTCGCCGAGCACGATCCTGAAGCGGGAGCAGAAGTGGCTGCGTATGCTCAACAACTGGGAGGGGTTCATGAGCAAGAACTACAAGAAAGTGCGGGAGAGGTGTCGGAAAGGTAAATGAGAACAAACTGCTTTATGCTAATTACTACTTTGTCCAGCGATCTTCAAAGCGAGAGTGAATCCGTTTATCGGGTAAGCACGCTCCATCATAGGCCATAGCCTTTGCTTATTATCAGGCAAACTATGGTTAAGTGCAAAACTTATACTTTAAAAAAAGTTATACAAAAGTATAACTTTTAACCTGGTAAAAACCAGGGAATGGGTTTGCACTTGACCGTAATTCGACTGGTGGTAAGCAGTCATTACAGTCTAGGATGGAGGGTGCTTACCCAATAAGAACCGACTCTCGCTTTGAAGTCCGCAAGTTTATATTCCGTGGGGAACTATAAAAAAATCTAACAACGCTCCACATTTGCGGGATAAAATGAAGCATATGTGTTATTCCATGTCTAATCTATTTGCATAGAAAATTTCCACCGAATCGATTCAGCCATTTGAGCGTAAAGAAGGAACAAACATACGTAGTCACGCACAATCTTTCGACTTTATAATTGACTAGCAGCGGCCCGCGGTGTTACAGGATAAAAAGTAAGTAACCTAACCTATATTACTTAGTCCCAGGTCGTATCTACTCCCATAGCAAATTTTAACCGTATCGGTTCAGCGTGAAGAATTTGGCCTTTATAATTGAGTTTCATATAGTTCAATTAACTACTATCATCCACCTTGTTCGTTTCCAAGGCTTTTCAGTAAATGTAAAATGGTTTTTATCGCGTACCAAAGTGCTGAAATTAGTTTTTATTAGCACCGAAAGTCGAGACCGTAACAAATGTAAGTAAGATAGCTAAACTAGACCGCGCTGATAAAAAGCAGGTTTTTCAGCATTCGCACACTTTCTCTTCGCCATTTTATTTCGGCGCCCTTGGCATGGGCACGGTGAATCATTGTTGGAACTGATGTGTGATTCAGTTTTGAAAAATCTTACTTACAATTTCCGGCAATGGAGATAATTGCAATAAGAAAGGTTTAGTACTTAGTAGTTAGATCACCTCAATTTACTGAGATAACTTGAATGTTTATTATTTCGTCCCATTTGCAGATCTATTTCAATTCAGGCTCTGAAGTAATTTTTAAATGTATACTTTCCAAAGATAAGACCCCGGAAAGAGCTAATCACCGTAACACAGACGCACCGGCGGCGTCCAGTACGGTTTTAGAGTTATATTGTATGTGTACATTTTTATATGACAAAAATAATTTTGAATTTTTTTGAATTTATTGAAGTAAATAAAGAATCAGTCTATGAAATTGTGCTAATTCCACCTACATATGTGGGTATTTTTGGTAGTGGAAAGTAAGTAGGTATAATAACAATAACATTCTAAGATGAAGTTTAACAGATTATAACAAGTTGCAGTCTGCTTATAAATTATAGCTTTACATGCAAGTGATATGTGAATGTATGAATTAATTACTAATTAAGTAGACATTTAAAATTATATCTTAGTTCTTAGTCTTAGTAGTTTATCACTGGATAATGTTGACCAATCAAAAGTATAATGTCATAGTTAAATTTAGTTTGCCCGCAGCAGAATGTAAGTAATATGTAGTCGAATAAATAAATACTGTGTAGGTACATACGAGTAACTACTTGCCGTAATAATAGACGCAATATTGCCGATATTTTAATTAGCTCAATACTACATTTTTAGGTTAACCTATATACAAACGCAACCGGCTTCTATAAGTGGTTGTCGAAATACTTACTTAATATATATATCTCATTATTTGTAAAAACACATCATCATCGAATGCCATCTTTATATTGAAGTTTGGAGGTCAGTTGGAATAACTTCTTGCGATCCCATGCTGCTTCTGCTATTTTCGATAAGAAAAGTGGCAGTCGTTAGTTAAAATCGATTTCTAATAGTAAAGAAGGCAGTTATATTATTTTCATTTCAGTTTTATTATATTATTTTCATTTCCGTTAGATCCCGTAGATCCCGGCTGAAAGTCTAGCACGGCAGTCGTAAAACCACGTCAGAGGCCCTTAGGGCAGCTTGATAAACTCTACACCAGAGTTGGCCACATTTGAAGAATATATTTCCTAAGTTGCATTCAAAATAATGTGATGTTTTTTTAAGATTGGTGGAGTAATGATATGATAGAATTTACAAAATTCCATTAAACTATAGCCCCCTGTGTTGTCATATTTTATAGGAATGTATGTGTATAGTCTAGTTTTCTATGCGCATGTTTACATTGGCTCCCATTGTGTGTGTCAAACAAATAACCCGACACGCGGTGACGGACGACCGGTGCGATTAGCTACTTTCACTTTATATTGAATGATGGGTGATACTGGGTTCTCTTTACGGCTTTGCGTCTACGTAAGTAAATACAATAAATATGTATTTCAGGACATATACGAATATTTTAAATGCCATAAATACAAAACAAAATTATGACAATTACTTCAGTAGATTGACATTTTAAATTGATACTTTATCTGGGGACACGGCAAATTGAACAAAAAAAGCAGTTATATTCTAAGTTGCTCGAAGAAAATGACTTTGAATTAGAATGTTCCAATACTGATCTTGTATACAATTTCATGATTGATTAATTGAATTAATAAATCTACTTTGTACCTAAAAAGTTAGACAATGACAGACAGGCACATTTCAATATTAATTATGTATGTTTAACTTTTCAAATGTTACTGCAATGAAGCAGGTGCATGGTACGAAACAGACGTAAGTTAATTATCGTGTCTGTTTTGATGGCTTTGTGTGATTAACTTTTGTAACAAGTGATCTAGGTGTTTTGTAAGAAATAAGTATAAGTGACACTTGATTAATCTAATATTGTAATTTATGTATAAAAGCTGATCGATTCCTGTTTTCTTTATCGATAGACATGGGACTTTCTTATTGTTTTGTTACGATTTAAAGATAAGATACTTTGCGCTTTATTCTGAACAATTACTCACTTACCAAGACCTTACCTAATAAGTTTTGAAGCAGGTAAATTATTTTATTACTTTTTCAGAATTGAAACGAATAGTAGCAGTAATTGGGCCTAGCCTAGATAATCGTCCATTAAAATATGCAATCGGACCATTTGTTTAGTACTCACAAAAATGTAAACTCAATTATTTTATTTTATTTTAAATTTTTAGGGAAACTTACAACTAACTTATATTATATAAACACAAACATATCTAACTGAAGTTTATTTACAGATTTCCACTATACCGATATCCTTGTGCTACATCTTAGACTATAGTGCTTAACATCAGGCAGCCTATAATCAAAAGTAAGCCTATTTCGTGTTAAAAAAAAACCCTCTCGATTTCCAGGTATACCGGCTTCAGTCCGCCCCAAGGCGTGGCTTTACCTGTGCGGCGGACAGCTGCTGCTGGAGAAGCACCCTAACGAGTACGAGGAGCTGCTGCAGGCGCCTGGAGACCCCAAGTGCATGGACGACATCAAGAAGGACCTGCACAGGCAGTTCCCATACCATGAGATGTTTATCAGGGAGGAGGGCATCGGGTGAGTCTATTTTTTTATGGCCTCTGCGGTCCTGCCGCAATTTCGCCAATGTCATCGGGTGAGTTGAATCTTGAAAGATATTTGCAATTGTCAGATTTTGACAGACTTCAAATGAGGTGGTTTTCAATTTGGTCGTAAGTAATGAATAATCATCGAAAACTGATCACTGGGTAACAATCATTACGCCGATGTTGCATAAAAGCATTTAGTTAACAAATTTTTTGGGAACATTTTAGGTATTTAAGTACAATTACACTATTATCATTCTGTTTGTTATTCCTCTTAGCCATGCTCCCAATTCACTGAGTCGTCGGCTCGTGATTTGGCATAATTCTGGTTTTAAAATACTATTATGTTAACAAAATAAGCAGTTTATGTGCTTACATAAGCTAGTACATACATATATAGTTTAATTTATCCCTGACAATGACTGTTAGGTATATTATTTATGCATTCCGCAGTTATCTGTCCATTCAAGTAATTCACCGGCTTGAATCATTGTGCGTACGTCACTCACTTCCGATATTGTTTACGCTACTTACGAGGATGAATCGATCATCTGTATTAGTTGTTGTTTTCGACGGCATTCTCGCAATTTTATTTAAACTTTATTATTGTACATCTCTATATATATAAAACTCAAAGGTGACTGACTGACTGATATAGTGATCTATCAACGCAGAGCCCAAACCACTGGACAGATTGGGCTTAAATTTGGAATGTTATGACGTAGGCACCCGCTAAGAAAGGATTTTTGGAAATGCCACTTTTAAAGGGGTGAAATAGGGGATGCAAGTTATACTTCTTAATGCGAGCGAAGCCGCGAGCACCCACTAGTATATTATGAACATATTTTGTGTTAATAGTTTATTCGCGGAAAATACAAGATTTGCTTTAAAAAAACAATTTCAATAAATACTAAGTAATTAGTAAAAGTCAGATAGAAACCCCATGTGCAAAAAATCGAAAGCGTACCTAATATTCGACATAATAATTCGCTAAAACTATGTCTTTTCCTACTACTTACTAAATTTAAAACAATCGTTTTTATGCAAGGAACTGCGTACTTACAAACTCCAACAAACTAGTATTGTAAAATACAATCATTCAATAACTATAAATCGTCGCTTTTTGCTTAATTTCGTTGAAATTAAACCAGATTGGCGAGACTCGTTTCAGGCTACGTAATCGCTTCGATTCGTAACAGTTTAGTCACACACGCGAATATTAATTATGCATATAGGGTAAAAAGTTGCATGCATATACCTATATGTATATAAAAAACATTTCCTGTTTTGATATAAATATTTATTAAATGACGTGTTTTTATTTTTGTGTCATTAATTTACTATTTTATTAAAATTTGTTATTTGTAAGTAAGAGAAGAGAAGAAGAGTAAGTTTACCAAATATTTAGCTTTCAAAAATTCCGCTCAGGATTTGATGGATTTTAGTTCCAATGTTAGTTAATTCATTAGTCATAGAATAATTTGCTAGGCATGTTTATGTGTTAGTTAGTGTTTAGGAGAAATGTGTGACTATTACCTAAACAAATATTTTTATAATTCTTTGTGAATAACAACACGAATTGCTTTAACTATTACCTACTTATTGAAATCGTAAAAAAAAAATAATGTGACTAAAGAGGTTTTCAAACTGCTTTCCATAAGTTTGTGTCACATGTCCAGACAAACTAAAGATTATTTCAATGCACATCTTTTACGAAGATCCTGCCCTCCACAACACAGGCTTATCCTACTGTGGTATGTAGAGTAGGAACTCGATATTACTCAACATGAAATTTTGGTAGGATACCATGTTACTCCAAACTAGAGTTAATTTTTATCTCTCCTCTTTCAGTCAGCAAGAGCTCTTCTCAGTCCTTAAAGCGTATTCGGTCCTGAATCCCAAAGTTGGATACTTCCAAGCGCAAGCACCGGTGGCCGCCTTCCTTCTGATGCACATGCCGGCTGTGCAGGCATTCTGGTGCCTCGTCAGCATCAGCGACAAGTACCTCAGCGGGTACTACAACCCTGGACTCGAGGTGAGTGTGAAGCTGGCTAGAGAAGGATGCTGGCTAGAGTGTGATACTGGCTAGAGTGTGATACTGTCTAGCTAGAGTGTGAAACTGGCTAGAGTGTGATACTGACTAGATAGAGAAGAAGAATAAATATAGTATGGAGAGCCAAGTTATACTGCAATCTTGGATTCAAGTGATAGGTTTTTATTCAGAACACGTAAGTACTGACTGACAAAGGTAACGCTTATAAGCCTAGATTTTGATCATCAAAGAAAAACTTTAGAATATACAATTTATACTATGGATTGTTAATAAAGCATAGGAAATTTAACTAATGGGTGTTACTTTGAAAGCCATGTCATTAAACCATATCCATTTTTTTTTTTTTTTTCGAGGGGAAATCTTCATACATTCCCGTCTGTACAGGGGGTACAGTCGGGGCATGTGAGATTTCTACTCACTAAAACCCCCTCGCCATCCCTCGGTGCCTTGATGGATGTTGTGGGATGTCATGTGAATTCACCACAACAACCAGCACCGCTTGTTGCATCTCTTTTGTCTCTTCCACATGGTGACAGCGTTTGATGCTATCGTTCTCCCAAGTTCGCTTGTTTTGGTGGGTCAGATCCCCAAATCTGACCACCAGCGACACTCATAGGCCCCCTTTTAGTCGGCTCTTACGACAGGCAGGGGCTACCGAAACTGAATTCTACTTACCCCAGTTCCAGGGTCATAAGAAATTGTTAATTACAATAGCATTTAGATAAGCAACTGCAGCCATGTGGAAAAACAGATGGCCTGTGTTTTTAAATACGCCCACTACTTTACAAATACCCGATATGAATAGTTATTTTTGTGGTTTTTATAACCTCTAGACTAAATGGATGAATTTTATAAAAACCCACCTAAGTTGCCTTCTCTCAGGGAATCTAATGATTTGATTTGGTAAAAATAAAATATCATAATATGTATGATGATTAATCGACTTCAATATAATATACAAGTAGTAAGGGTACTATTTCTTTTGTGTTGCAAGGCAATAAAAACCCATCCATCTATGTCTTCTATCTCGCAGGTCCTCCAACGTGACGGCGACATCCTCCACGCACTTCTCCGTCGCACAGCGCCGGCCGTGCACCGCCACCTCGTCAAACACAAAGTGGAGCCTGTATTATACGCCACGGAGTGGTTCCTGTGCGCATTGACCCGCACTCTGCCCTGGGACAGTCTGCTGAGGGTCTGGGACTGCTTCCTGTGTGAAGGAGTCAAGGTGAGTTTGTCTTAGTTTGCATGAACTGTCGCTAGATGGCGTATCTAGATAAAACTCACAAACACAAAGTGGAACCTGTATTGTACGCCACCGAGTGGTTACTGTGTGTGCTTTGCTGCGCACGTTGTCAATGGACCTGCACCTGCGTTTCGACTATCTATATCGCAAGCAACGTCTGTTTCATAAATCTCTTGTTCTGTGAATTTTAGTATGATGGTAGGGTAGTAAGAAGTACTACTTTTTACTTGAGAAAACGCATTCAGTAATAATTAATAGTTAATAATTCCCACCTTATTATAATTGCAGGTGCTATTCAAGGCGGCGCTGGTGATCCTGGCGGGCGCGCTCGGGCCGGCCAAGGTGCGCAAGCGCGCCGCCGGACTCTGCGAGACGCTCGAGGTGCTGCGGCACCCGCCCGAGGCTATACTTGGAGAGGTAACTAAACATTATAGGAAAATTAATAAGAAACCTTAGACATTCAAATCAGTACAAACTATAAAACAAAGTTTACCCCCGTTGTCTGCTTAGATCTTTAAAACTACACAACTAATTTTGAGAAGATTTTTAAACATATAAGTAAAGTGTTTTAAGCAAGGTTTTATCAATCTCTCTCTTTCGTCGTATTTCTTCAAGTCTGAGGGTCGTGACTCCCCCGTAGAATTAATTCGTTAGAGGAGTTCTCTTGGGCAGATACATCGTTGTGGCATCCAGATCCATCCACGGAAGACACAAGTTCTCGGATATTGTGGTCTCGGACTCAGACATGTCGGTTTCCTCACGATTTTTTCCTTCACCGCTAAGCACACAACCTGAAAATACAACTTACAAGTCATTGGTTTAAGGCCGAATTTGAAACAGGGTGCGTCTGGATGAAAAGCAGACACTGAAACCGCTGAGCCACACTCGCTAGCAGAAGTCGTTGGCATGCGCTTTTCCTCCACCTCCTTCTTGTCTCAAATTGACTCACAGCACAAACCCTTGCCTTGAAAAGAAACTAGATTTTTATTGCTTTATGTGTACTTGCCAGGTGCCTTGTATTTTTTATGCTAATTTATTATGTTATTTTCTGTTTGTGCTGCGTGTCTTAGTAAATATATTTTATTGTTATCCCCAGGAGTACCTGGTGTACCACATGCAGCGGCTGGGGCTGACGGAGGAGGACTTTGAATTCGAGCACCAGCGCCAGACCGCCCGCCGCCGCGCGCTGCACGACAGAAGGTACTCGTAAGTGGATACCTCTCTTTACTTCATTATCTACTATAGATGGTCATTTTTCTTAATAAACATTGACATGATTGTTCGATAAAACAAAAAAACGTAGGTTGAGAAAAAAGAGACTTGCTAGTAAAATAATTTTAAAAAATCGGGACATGTCACACAGCGCCATCTAGCCCCACACTAAGCTTATGTTTGTATCATGGGTACTAGATAACGGATATAATACATATATACTTTATAGTATATGCCCTTTTAAAATAAGTTAGCGACAAGCAACAAGCATAAACAAAATTTCGAACAGTTTGATGAACATGATTTATTCTTGATTTGGTTTCAAAGCTTTTATCTCATCTCCATAAACCTGCTTGATCACTATGAAAAAAGAAAGAATTGACAAGTCGTCTGGACTTCTTCACAGACGACTTGCCGATTCAATCTTTCTTCATAGTGATCAAGATTGTTTGAAGAAGATTGCGTTCTTTAAATTAACTATCGTACCGTGCGTTTTTTTGTTTTGTTGCTTCGGTCGGCAAACAAGTTGATGTAATTTTTCCAAATGACCTCTTGTTCTAGATTTGATTAATTTGTGATTAATGAAATAATTAATTTTTCCTTTTTGTTCTTTCCAGTGGTAGCTGATTCAGCGACTGTTCCTTCAAGCGTTATTCCAAAAATAACGCGAGGGACATATTCAATACTCTGTAAGTCGACCGAGAATGGACTCTAGTGCTATGTGATAAAGACTATATTGCCGCAGCGGCCAAACCGACCGACGGACGACCAATATCGACCGACTATACCTATACGTATAAAACTCTTTTGGTAAATGTGTGAATCTATTGTACCTACCCTTTTTTTGTGAATTTTTAAAAGTTATAGAACAGAAGTAGTTGATACTGGTGTGCTAAAGCCGTTTTAAAAGGTTTTGCGTTTACTAACGCAGATTATAGTTGAAATTGTATGAACAAAATACATACATACACATCTGATATAACGAGAGATTTATGTGTTTTTTTTAAATGATGGTTGATGAATCATTAGTTGATTTATTGTTTAAAAGTAACACACATAATGTACACACAAAAAAACATGACCTTGCATTTGGGCTTTGATTTTTTATAGAAAGTTAAAAATTGATTTTATTAGCATATTTTGTCTCGTTCGTGTGCTCGATTTAATGTATAAGGTAGTTACAAAATGTCAATACCAAGAAAGGTATTTGCATATTTTACTGTAAACTATCAGTAGACATTTTTATCTATTATGTAACTAAAACTAAACTAAAATTTTCCCTCACGCGTATAAAGGATCATTGGACTAGCTATAGATCAGGATGACCCGAAACACGTAAACAACATACGCGAATTACACGTGAGTGAAAACCGTTTTAGTTACATATTGGTATTTGCATATGTTTATTGTGAGCGGACTGTAATTTGATTATATATTCTCTCTGGAGTTGTATCTCCTCATGACTGAGGGTCGTGACTCCCCCGCAGAATTAACAGTCTATCAGAAGAAGGTCTAGCTAGGCAGCTTTTACTACTAAGAGACGCTACAGATTTCTACTTTGAGAATTAAATAAAGGTGCAAACACACAATACTCTCAAATACGTCACTAACCATTCGACTGCATTCTTCTGTTAATAGCATTGACGATGTGTAGAAATACCTTTACTGTACATAAATACTAACTATCTCGAATAGTGTTAAAAATAAATAATTTAGTATTAGATTATTAAAACACTTTCCAAACTCTTTAGTATTCGACTGCATGAAGCACAAGTTAATGGAAGAAGTGCCTTTTGCGACTTTCCTTAGATATCTTAGAATGTTAGTGAGGCACTCTCTTTCTACTAGATTTAAGGCGCCATACGAAGAGAACAGGCTAAATTTCATGTAAGTACTTCTGATCACTAGAACGTTGACCTGACATGATTCTAAGTGTTAAAACATTTTTTTTAGGTTTATTCAGTTCCTTCACAAGATGCCCCCTTTATTTGAATTCTAAACTAAATTAATAGAACGTTAAAAAAATATTAGGAAATGACAACAAAGCAAATCATTTTTCTTCCATAAGTCTGTAAATATAAGTTAAGAAGAAAATATGTTATATAAATATTATATAACTTTATTTTAACCAACTTCAAAAAAAGGAGGTTATCAAGTCTTCTGAAAGTTTTTTTTACATTTGAAGTAGCTACCATGGGTTAGTAATATGGGAAACTTATCAAGGTTTATCATTGTATCAGAAATAAGCAAGCGTTATGCTATTCGTCAAGAGCGTTTGGTTTGATTTTTATACCTTTTCTTCCTCTTACGGTTTGTTAAAAATCTTTATTAATGGGTTTTTACTGACAATGTTATGTTTGGTGGCTACTCTGAATAATTTTGTAAATAAAGTATGTAAGATAACGACATTCATTTGAGTTAGTTTTGTCTTCTCTGTCGCTCTCGAATTAAGTTAAAAACTTGGAAAATCTAACGTGAAAATAAGTCGTTTGGGAAACTTTGGTTGAGATTTAATATTACCCATGCACTATTTTCTATTTATTGTGAAATTTCATTGTTTTGAAATTTACTCAAAGGCAATAATTATATATATTTTTTACAAGGAATGGGTGTGCACTTGATCATAATTCACCTGATGTAAAAATAAAAAAACAATGAAGTGTTTTCATTAGCATATACATAATATAATCTGCTTATCGTTTGAGTGATCGACTCTAATGTCGAAGAGTTTTCAAACAATAAATAATGAAGAAAATAAGAAATAGTTGCATGGGTTATATGAAGAAATATTGAATAGCCGCATCCACACCGGACGATCCAAAATGGATCGGCGATCCCGAGATCCGCGATCCAAGATCGCGATGCGTGGAGCGTGGATCGTTCTAGCTCAATCCAACAGCAATCGTTTGCGATCCTGACTGGCTGCTCCAACGCGCTTCTGGCGATCCATACTGAATCAGTTGCATTCAATCCATACCGGCGGATCACGCGACCGTCCAGACCGCGCGCGCCAAGCGACTGAGGCCCCTTTGATTTGAGCGTGACCAAAAAACCGACAAGAAATGGATCGCACGCGGCGAGGAGCGCGCGCTCTCCGCCGCGCACATGGATCGCGCGTGGCGCGTCTACACTTCACGCTGCGTGCAGCGCGGTCCATGCCGCGCGCGATCGGAGCGCTTTGGATCGTCCGGTGTGGATGCGGCTAATTAATTAAATGTATTTCGTACAGTATTCTGTCTGCCTCTTACATGAATATTTGATATGTATGTGAAACTAGCTGTAGGTAATTTCTTGTCAAACATATCTATTTTATAATAATAATTTATCTATATCTAATTTGTTTTCAACATATTTGGCATTAAAAGGCTGGGAAAGCATAAATGTTGAATGTGTTTTAGCTTTTTGCGTTAGTTTAGAAGTATATTATGCCGGCAGTACATTTCTACGAGATAGCTGTTAGTTTTTATTTAAACTTCTTTGCTAGGAGATAAAAACTTAACTAAGCTTGATATGAGGCGGACTGTAAAAAAATTATCGTATTTCATATAAGTAAAAAAATTATAGACTAGATTTGTCTATACGAGAATGTACAACCGGCATACTAAATAATTCATGTATGCAAAAATGTTTCATAATACATTGTGATAAGCACTGTAATTAACAAATTACATATCTCGATTAAATAATGTAAATAGATAATTATATAAATAGCGGACATATTTTCCTGAATTCGAGAAACTTGTTAATTTGATTCAGATTTGAAATAATATCTTTTTTTCAAATAAACATTAAACACGAACTTATTTTGCAAATTCAGGGCTAGATTCAGATTGCCACTACGTTTGTATACTTTCACATCATTTCATTTTAAATATAATCACCCAATGTGATTCTTCAAAACGACAATTATACTTTTTCCTAAACGACATAGAAAACTATCTGTATCTCTTCTCATTTCTTCATATGAGAAATCGATGACTATAGATTTAGTATTTGCCCGTTAGCTGGAGTATATTTACTAGATGATAAAAAATAAGCAAAATATTTATTATAGACAAATAGTAAATTTGTTTGTTTTTAGTTCGTTTTAATTAAAGTGGCCGTGTCTTTATGGTTCACACGAATAATTGTCAATTTCGTAATGTTCACTTCAGTTTAGGTTCTTCACTCTGTATCTGAACATTAAAATCATATGGTAAACTTTAATTAGTGGCATTTCTGGATCTGGATTCTGGAGTTCATTTAAATACTTTCTTATAAAAACAACAAAAATTGTGTATATTTCGATAGAGATAATTTCGAATGTAGACTATGATTAAGTAGATGTTAAGTCTTGTATTGGTGCATAATTGTTAACTGTAGTAATTTTATTTATATTGTTTACTTACCTATAAAACTGCTTTCGATGGATTTATCTGTATTATTTAGTTTTATAAGGTGTGAAATGTATGAGTTGGTCAGTTTTTACCTTATTTTCGATGTTTTGTTTAGTTTGAATACTTACTTACTTATGTGTGTAATATTTGTAACTTTTTTCAGCATTATATTTTCTTTTACTTACTACCTTCTCAATAATTGTTTTAAAAACAACGTTCTCTTTGTTTTGCAACATTATTTCGCTAGCTTGGGATTGTTTAAAAAAACGAAACAAACAAAAAAACATAACAAAAAAACATTCAGCCGAGCTTCTTCTTTTTTTGAGTCTGTTAATCTTCTTCTTTTTACTATATAAAAATAAGTCTGGTTTTCCTTCCTGACGCTATAATTCCAGAACGCACGAACCGATTTCCACGGCTTTGCATTCGTTGGAAAGGTATCGGGCTCCGTGAGGTTTATAAAAAAAAACGAAGCCATCTGGTCGCGAAACGGAGTTCGCCGGGTTTGCTAGTAATGTATAGAAATGAGTTTTGAAAAATGAATGCAAATCAAGAGACATGCATCTCAATGAAGCCATATTAACTTTATTATTTAAAAACAGGCTATAAAACGGCATCGAAAATACGGCAAGAAATGTTGGAAGTGTACAAATCTTGTTTTTCAATGGTGTTGTGTGTTCTATTTTGTTTCCTCTAAGATTTTTAATTTCTCGTTATTTATGTTCTATAGAAGTCCTCTATATTTTTTCGTTAGTATTCCTTTCAAGTTTTAGTATTATGATGTTTATAATAAGAATGCTATTTTATTTTGTAGTTCCGTAAAGGATTTTTAATTTTGTCTTTTTAATGTGTACTAGATTTTTAGCAGAAAAAAACTTGTTATGTCCAAGAGATTGCAATGGCAAGTCCTTATGAATTTTATTACTATATTTTCTTTAAAATAAGGTAAAAAAAGATCTTAGTGTTTCAGTTCATTCAGTTCTAAATTCGGTTGCTAGGTATGGGGCTAGATGGCGCTGTGTAGAATGTCCTCCAATATTTCTCATATGGTAATATTTTGCATAAATGTGTATTATATGAATATATTCATAATTCACTTTTTTTCTGCTAAAGAACTAGGAATTGAGAATAGTTTGAACATGACACGATCTTAGTCAATTACATAATTTTGTAAATGAGAGCTACTGTATTCTAATTGCATAATATTGTCGTTTAATTAATTACAATATTACGTTTAGTAAGTTCTAAATAACGAGTTAGTAAGTTTACAATATATTTTTTTCTCCATCTTTAAAATTTAATCCAATTCCGAGTTGCAGGAACGAACTGTTAATCACAATGTCAACCTAAAAACTAAAGTCGTGATTTCTATGCAGTTACTTTTTATTATTATTTGGCTATTTTGTCAGGCGATTTCATACATGACAGTATTGAAAAATAGCCTTATTATATTGTAAACTAATAATATCGACATCACTCAAAGTTAGCAAAATATCCTGCAAATCAGTATGATTCAATGTAAAGGGATATTCGGTTTGCTTATTGTAAAAAAGCAATATTTATGTACCTATCTACAATAGACTCTAAAGACCAAACTATGTGTTAAAACTAAGACAGATATATATAATTCCAAGAGTTCAAATAAAGTTAAAGCAAAGTTCCATATTTCACATTCCGTATTCAGACTGTTCTATTATAATGAATTAGAATATTTTTGTAAAATGGCCGAGATTTTCATATCGCTGCAATATTTGTGTTGTAAATAAATAAATAATCATACATTTGTGTTTTCTTTCTGTTTTTTGTTTCAGTAACTGGTCACGTATTTATTAAACTTGCCTTGTAAATATTATGTTGAAGTTGTATAATAGTATAGAGGTTTAAATGTTCACTTTTAGGTAGGGATAATAACACAGGATTACTTAAAATACCAATAATCTCGCAGGAGTATATGGTAACTAACTTCGTTTTTAAAAGGGTAATAATAATAATAATATTTTTTTATTGATTCAAATAATAATGGCAATTATTACAATTTCACAATTTCATTGTCTTATTCTAAAATTTTTTTTAATGACATGCTCCCTGGCTGCCGCTGTAGGATTCCCTGTGTCGCGGAGCTCAGGGTTCTTCCGATTGTTACCAATTTATAATGACAATTAAAGTACTAAACGTTCGTGACGTGAGTGACATACATTCGTAATTAAATCTTTTTGATAATAGATAACATAGTATTATTCCTAAGTTAAATCGTTCGTATACATGGAGGCGAGTTATTTTTTCATTGCGGTTTATACGGCATAGAACAAAAGATGTTGTATAATTTGTTTATGATGTTTCGCAAAGTTTGTTTATCTGATTTTTAATTGCCCATATATTTGGCTAAAACTAGGGTATACTAGTCCTCGAGAGGAAAATAACAGTCATTAATTTAAATATATAAAACTCAAAGGTGATTGACTGATTGATATAGTGATCTATCAACGCACAGCTCAAACCAATGGACGGATCGGGCTGAAATTTGGCATGCAGGTAGATGTTATGACGAGAGCATCCGCTAAGAAAGGATTTTTTGGAAATGCCTCTTTTAAAGGGGTGAAATAGGGGATGCAAGTTATACTTCTTAATGCGAGCGATGCCGCGGGCACCCACTAGTGTGATATATGTATGCATGTAAATAAAATACAAAGCCGCTTTGAACAGAGGAGTTTAATAATATCAATTAATTACTAATATATCAATTCCGTTTTTAAATTAAATAAGCCATCTTTTCTCTAATCTATAATGCTGAAAAACAATTTTTGAGCCTTAAAAGACAGTCGATTAAAAAAACTAGCATTTCTTAGTTAAGGGTGGAAGAAGAAGCCAATTGCATCACAAAAATAGCGATTTTGACATTATAAACGAATCTTCAGGATATTTAACCAATGTATAAAAAGGGAGATTATCAAATTATAATGCATAACATTCATTTTGTACTGTAGTCAATTCAACTGCTAATTTTGTGATGTAATTTATATATAAACCTACCACCAAAACATTGCGTTTGACAATTACAATATGACTCTGAGAACTGTATTTCACTTTCACATTATCTAGTAACCATGATTCAAGCGTAAGCTTAGTATGGAGCTAGATGGCGCTGTGTGATATGTCCTGAGATATTTATTTATTTACATATATTCGGGATTATTATTTAGCTAAATTTGTCATATTTGTGGGCTTTTTATTTGGTTCAACATCATATTATTAACTGTCAATCACAATCTTTTAACAGATGGTACTTTCATATTTCTACATTGGTGCAATAGTTGCAAAGATTCGAGTCCTCGGAAACCAGCCACATATTCTAACGTTTTTAATTTACTGGATGGCAAAAACATCAACAAAAACTACTTAATTTAAAAAGAATTAACATTTAAAATTGCATTTGTTATCTCAATCCATTGTTAACAAATAATTATGTAAATTGTACATGTAATAACATATTTTTATCTAAGTATATAATATCAACACTTTTTTGCCAGCTTGTGAATAGATATCACTCGACAACTTTGAACTTGCCTGAAGTTAAGCAACGTGGCAGAGCACACGCCTGCCTAGAAGTAACTACTCAAGAGTAATATTAGTTGATAGCCGTACGTGGCATGGTCAGTGTTTGACTAAACTCCTTTTACTAAATAAAGTAACCACTCACTACTCAGCAAATATACAAAAACTCTAAATTTGTGAACGATACAGCAATTTTTTTTGCAAATTTCCAAAAGTTGTACAACAAAAGTTATTACTTTTGACGTACTGCAGCTCCTTTAAAAGGATATGGAATTGTTACTAGTAACGCTGTATTTCCGAGAACTCAAACAGTCTTATTACAAAAAGTTTGAAAATAAAAAGTCGGTTCTTGTTGTTCAAACATCACATCAATCAAATGTCAACTTCAAATTGGGAGATTGATTTAACATTGGTAACATTTTGACAGTTTGATTATTATGACAGCAGAAAGACAAATTTCGAACAACAAAAACGGACTGCATATTTTCAAAGTCCTGGACTAACAGTTAAACCAAGTTTTGTAATAACCAAAAAAATTGCGCCAAATGTATGTACTTATTGAATTGAATAGAAAACGCTTTAGCTCATATAATACAATGCGATTTAGCCATACTCGTGGGTAATATTTACAGGATATGTTTCACACATATTTAATTATATTTTAAGGTCGGTCATAAAATGGTTTGAGAGTATAATTGCAATTAGGTAACTTGTAAATGGATGAATCGATTTCGATGTCTCTCTTATACTTATCTTCGTTTAGTGTTCGCAGCTACGATTAATATTGCGAATTTATTTTTTAATAAAAATAATTACTTTGTGACACATAAAATTAAATACACATATTTTTCAATGTACTCCGATTAAAACAGATCAATTAACTTTTTTTAAACATTGATGTAAAATAATCATCATTGACATACTTATTGAATAATATGTAATTTCTCAGAGTTTACTTTCCTCGAAAAGTACCAATAGCTTTAACATTCCTTACGTCGTCATAATTTTGTTATTTGATAAAATGTCACATGCGGGAAGAATTTCAACTTATATAAAACAATGTTTATACATATACAAACTGACCGAGACTTTACAGTGCCAAAAAGAATTCCTATTCAATTTGTCCCATATCAATTATTAACTTTAAGCGTTTGCTTAGTGCGGGGCTAGATGGCGCTGTGTGAATTGTCCCGGAATATTTATTTATTTATTTTTATTTTAACTTTACCGTACCAACAAAGTTTACCTAACTTACTTTATAAGGCCAGCATGAAACACAAACAACTATACAACACTTGTACTTTAGATCCATCCCAAACCATTCCATCCGACATATAAGGCCCCATCAATGTAACAGACTTTTCAAATATTTGGCTTTGTTTCTCAACACACTTTTAACGTCACTTATCATGTCCGCTCTTCCAATCTTTAGTTTATTTTCTACAACACACTTTTTACAATCCAAATTGAGTTTAGAGAACTCCTCGTCTAGCGTAGATGAGATATTATATTCTGGTAGATTGTCGAAGATTTTTTCTAAATCTGCGATGTTTTCTTGTACGGTTTCGTTGAGGGTTTTCAGTAGTTCTACGGTTTTGATGTCGTCCGGTGATTGGTTGGTTTTTTTCTTAGATTTCTTTGTGTTCGTTGGTGCGTTGAGCTCGTTGCACACGCCGAGAAGGAAGGTCACGATGCCAATGAACTGAAATAAAAAAAAATTAGATACCATATGTAATTAATTTATTGAGGATTGTGACAATAATGGTGATATTTTATAGACACAGAGACAGAGCATTAGGACATATTAGCGAACACGATATTTGGGTACCTATGTATAATTTTTTGTAGTAAACATTTGTTTTTTTACAACTAGGAAATGTTAAGTTTTTTAAGGTAGCCTACCTTAAAAAACTTAACATTTCCTAGTTGTTAAAAAACTTAACATTTCCTAGTTGTATTAGAATTTTAATAGGGACAATTGAAAAATAAAATGGCAACTATTCACAACTGAAAAATCTGGCCGCTACATCACTAATCCCATAAAACAAAGGTACCATCGCGAGAACAAGAGTGCACCAAACTTCTTGTTTTTCTTGTCTGATTTGTCTACGAAACTTTATTAGGATATTTAATTTTATTTATGTAATGTACGTACGGCCAGTCGGACGTCCCAAGTACCGCTGGAAGGAGCAGATAGAGGAGGATCTGCAACAACTCCATGCTACCGAGTGGCAGGAGATGGCGCAGAACCGAGAGGAGTGGCGTCTCTTTGTGTCGGAGGCCAGGATCCACTTTGGGTCGCAGCGCCACATTAGTAAGTAAGTAAGCAATTACATACTAAATAGAACAGTGCACTATGCACATTGATCACAAATCTGAAATCTTTTCCTAGAACAAGACTGCACGTACACAACATAGTAACGTTCAGGTTGTATTACATAATTTTACACTTAGTGCAGAGTTCAGTACGTACCTTTGTAACTTACTAGTTTTACATTATATTTTAGTGTACACTTTGTAATACATAAATAAAAGATTTTTTTAAAATATTTATTATAATTAGCATATTGTATGTACCTCTAAGTAGTTAGCCAGGTCCTCGAGCCTCTCCCGCAGCCCCCACAGAGCAGGCGGGCTCCCCCCGGCGAGCTGCGCGCGCGCCGCCGCCACCAGCCCCGTGACGCGCACACACAGCGGGTGCGCCGCCCCCGCGTGCCCCACGCACAGCTCCCCCACCAGGAGCAGCGTGCTTGAGTACAGCTCCCGGTACGGCACCGGGGCGTTCACGAACGCTGGGGAATATCAAACACAAATTGTGTATTCCTAAGATCCGCACGAAACGGTACGCTTCTACCTTTATTGTTCGTACTGCAAGGTTGTGGAACTCCCTGCCTGACTCTCTGTTCCCCACGCACTATAATCCAGCGATTTTCAAAGCGAGAGTGAATCGGTTCTTATCGGGTAAGCACGCTCCATCTTAGACCATAGCCTTTGCTTGCTATCAGGTAAACTATTTCTAAGTGCAAACCCGTTCAAGTTAAAAAAATTAATAAAAAAATATTTATTTTTTTATTAATAGTCTACAAAACAGGCACTAAGCTAAAACACACATCATAATAATAATAGTAAATAAGAAGAAAATTACGAGCATTTAAAGCCCTCTTGATGCAGACCTAACAATTTTAAGATAATTACTTATAAAAAAAAAACTTACAACAACAACAACTTGTGTAAACAAAACTCATTCAAATTTGTGCCACTACATCTTTATGAGTTACTAGTGGGTGCTCGCGGCTTCGCTCGCATTAAGAAGTAAAACTTGCATCCCCTATTTCACCCATTTAGAAGTGGCATTTCCAAAAATCCTTTCTTAACGGATGACTACGTCATAACATCTACCTTCATTCCAAATTTCAGCCTAATCCGTCAAGTGGTTTGGGCTGTGTGTTGATAGATCACTATATCAGTCAATCAGTCAGTCACCTTTGAGTTTTATATATATAGATTTAGATTTACTGCACAAGTATCGTGGTTGTGACCTGTGTTAAATGTCAGACTGGCCAGGCTATAAACTAGAATACAACTCACCAACAACCCTGCTAGTGCTGGGCGCGCTGATGCTCGTGGTTTCCTGGTCGCAGTATAGCTCTCTACATTTGTCCATGGCGCCGCTGAACGCGCGCACGCACGCGACCAGCTCCTTGTACTGGGACACCTTCTCCTCCATCGGCCGGCTCTCGGAGGACTCTATGCACAGCGCCAGCGCTGATACTAGGCCGTCCTAGACGAAATTAATTAAAAAACTTACATCTGGGATAAAAGTTAACTAAAACTTCAACGTTCAATTTAGTTCTGGCTACTACAGGTCTTGGTAAGTTGAATCTCAAACGAAAACTTATCTTGTTAAGTACAAATGCAACGCTTTGATCGTTACCGTCCAAAAGAATTGCCATCACACTCGCACAGCTCGCGACAATACATTTACAAAGATAAATGTACAGGTCAATGGCTGGGAATTTATTTGTAGCAATGTCACATATACAATATGTAATATAATATATTAGATAGGTCTCCTCCTCTTCACGTCGTATTCGTGACTGAGAGGCGAGACTTCCCCGCAGAACGGATTGATTAGGGAAGTTTTCTTAGGAAGTAGAGAAGTTACATAGATTTGCAGATACGTAAAACTTACAACACCTCTTCTCTGTACAAGTTTTGTTTAACTACAACGTACCTTCAACCTCAAATACGCTACATCCTGCTCGAAGGTCCTCTCCTTCAGCTTGGGGTCTTGGAACTGAGGCGGCTCGTAGTTCACTATCGCGTTCAGGTCACGATTGTCACTGGAAACAGAAACATACATACACTGATTTTGAGAGGAACATAGTTAGAACCCAGTGAAAGATCGGTGAAAATCATTCCATCTTTTTCTCACAATATAGCTCCTCCATTAGTGGGAAAAGTATAGTATGATGTTTGCCGCCCGTTATTTAAATTATCTTTGGCACCAAAAACAGAAGATCACCTATTTCTACAGTTTGTGTACACTTGTTTATTTTAATTAAAATCATTTTTTTTAATTGCGCAGGCAGATAATAAGTAAGCAGTAGATTTTTAGCCAATTAGAAATATAAATTTGTGCACCCTTCGACACTAGTCTAGAAACTAAGTAGTAGTAGTGTACTAACTTTTAGAATGAATTCTACTGTACAAATAGTAGTAGTAGTAGCTACTCACGTAGGCTGCGTGTGCAGTGGCTGCGGCGGGCCGGCCACGCTCGCGTGACCACGCACACTAACTCTGCTAGCTTCTAGAATGTTCTACATTAGAGTCTCGGACATTCCGCACTAGCTTCTCAA